>JAYEVK010000248.1:0-117650 GCA_036346275.1 Otatea glauca | reverse complement strand
GAAGTCCGCGACCGCATCCTTGAGCCGGGCAGACCGAGTGCCCTTGCCCGCGGCCGCCCGAGTGCCGACTTAGTAGAAGAGGCGGTGGTCACCGCACTGCGCTTGAGTTTCGACGACACGGTCAACACCATCTCGTGATTACGACGCATCGACCTCGCGGTGGTGGGCAGCGGCGTAGCTGGAACCGGATCGACGAGATCGACCGGTTCGAGCTCCCGGTCGAGCCAAGACGCCGAGATCGCCACCAGATCCGCCGCAGCCGCCTCCAGAAGCCGAGGCGCCAACTCTCCGTCTTGCCACGGCCGCCAAGAAGAATAAAAATATAGTTAGCTTTATCCTTTTAGATTGTAAAGACCGCTATTTAAACAATCTTGAATTTATCAAGTTCCGTAATCGCCTCGCCCTTTTCGTATTTAGGATGAGCGCTTATGACCATAGCCTTAAGGACCACAGGGTCACTTATGCGTAGGTCGGGTCGCTTTGGGAGGAGCGAGGTGGATTGGAGACTTGGCTATGCAATGGTTAGGCGCACTTGTGAGGGATAGGAGTGTTCTAGACCGGCCAGGATCTTTCCACTCGGGCATTTCCTTCTTCGCGAAGTGCTACTTAGCAACCATAGTCAGGGCGTAGGTCGTGAACACTTGGGCTGAGAGGGTTACCGCCGGGATAGACATCATGACCAGCTGGGTCACGCACCCTCATAAGCGCGTGAGACACCGAGTTCGCGCGGGAGGAGTGTTCTCGCCGACCCAAAGGTCACTCCACTGGTACTTCCTTCTTCCGCAAAGTGTTAGCAATCATAGCTACTGGGCGTAAGTCGAGCACTTGGGTCGAAGGGTTACCGCCGAAGGACCTTGTGGTCGGTTGGGTCATCAACCCGCAAGCGCCGACCGAGTAACTTTGAACGGGGCGCGAGAAGGGCAGCTCTCGAGTCGTCGCATGGCGACTGTGTGCTCTAAGGAAGAAAGTAAAGAGCATGCTAGGAAGAGGAAAAGAGTTTAGGATAGAATCGCCTTAACTTTTCTATATTCCATGCATTTGGAAGGATGCGCCGCGTGTCCTTGAGCCGAAAGGTGCCAGCCGAGGATCTCGCGACGACGGTGAAGGGGCCTTCCGTGGGGCGACACCTTGTGCTTATCCTTGCCGGTCCGACCCGACGCAGACCGTCGCCAAAGATCAAAGACCGCCCTCGAACTCGACGGCCGTGATAACGTCGCAGAGCTTGTTGATACCGCCGATCGTGGATCGGCCACGCCATGCGCCTCGCCGATCCGGTCGACGGAGTCTTGTTGTGCGGCGAGCCCCGAGCCTCAAGGCTTGCGCCTTGGGGCGCCATACTCTGTGTGCTGCCGGCAAGAAGACGGCCAAAGACCGTATACCATGAAGAACGGTGTGAACCCGGCCGCCTGGTCGGCGTGGTCCGTAGACTCCAGAGGACTCCGAGGGTAGCTCGGTCACCCACGCCCGCCGGCGCTTGAGCCGATCAAGATCCGCGCTTGAGCCTTGAAGGATCATGCCGCTTGCGCGCCGACACGGCCGTTGGTCCGCGGATGGGCCACGGCGCCCAATCGACGCGATGTTGAAGTCATCGCAGAACTCGAGGAATTCCTTCCCGTGAACTGCGTTCGCTGTCGGTGATGATGGAGTTTGGGACTCGAATCGAAAGACTATGTCGCGAAGAAGATGGCCGCTTGTGCCGACGTGACGCTTCGACCGGCTTGGCTCTATCCACTTGGTGAACTTGTCCACCGCGACGAGCAAATGGGTAAAGCCCTCGGCGCTTTCTTGAAAGGCCCGACCAGATCGAGCCCCAAACCGCAAAAGGCCACGTGATGGGGATTGTCCGCAAGGCCCGAGCCGGCAGATGTGTCCGCTCGCAAAGAATTGGCATCCTTCGCAGTGCGCGCGATGTGCTCTGCGTCGAACACGGCGGTCGCCAATAGAAACCTTGCCGAAAGGCCTTTCCCTCCGTAGATCGGGCGCAGCGTGGTGACCGCAAATTCCGCTGTATATGTCGCCCAGCCAGCTTGTTTTCCTTGGTCGGCCGAATGCACTTTTGGAGGACCGGAGGGGCTCCTTTGTAAAGGTCCGACCGACCAGACGAAGACTTTGTCACGGGCGAGGCGCCGCCCTCGGCCGGGTCGGGAGGAAGCGACCCGTCCACAAACGATCTATGAATGGCTTTCCACGGACTCGGTTGCTAGCACGCCGCTCGACCGCCAAGTCTACGCTCGACCACGCGGCGGCCGGGCGACTGCATAGGTAGGTCGGGGACCGCTCGCCACCGCCCACCGGATGGAAGGCGCAGGAGGTCGCAGACGAAGATCCCGCGGACCGGTCACCGGAGGCCGATTGGCGTAGTCGGCGCCGCTATTGTAGCGCGGTAGCTATGGTGAAGCTCAAGCCCTTGAACGCGATTTCGAGCCCGCGCACTTCTCGACAAGACGCGGCCATACGGGCATCTCGGGGCTCCACGGCCTTCATGACTTGGTCGACGACAAGCTTGGAGTCCCGTGGACGTAGTCGGCGAGCACCGAGGTCGACAAATGATCCGAGACCGCTGACGAGGGCCTCGTGACTCGCAACGCTGTTGGTGGCGCTAAAAGTAGCCCGATGGCGTCATCGAGCTTGTTCCCAAGTGGGGAGATGATGACAACTCCAATACCGAAGTCATTCTTGTTGTAAGACCCATCAAGTACATTGTCCAAGACGGTCTTCGATCACCGTGGTGCCCGGTTTCGGTCCACTCGGCGACGGTCGGCTAGGGCTCGCGATTTGATCGCCGTCCGAGGGACGTATGTGATGTCGTGGCCGCTGAGCTCGAGTGCCCACTTGGCTATCCTTCCCGAGGCGTCGCGGTTGCGGGCGATCTTGCCTAACGGGGACGTGGTCACCACGGTGATGTTGTGCCGATCGAAGTAGTGGACGAGCTTTCTCTTCGCAATGAGCACCGCGTGTGAGTAGCTTCGCACTGTGGTACCGAGTCTTGACTCGGAAAGGACCTCGCTAATGAAGTAAACCGCCGTTGTACCTTAAGTTCGCGGCCTTCTTCCGTCCGCTTCCACCACGAGGGCCGCGACGACTTGGGTAGTGGCGGCGATGTAGAGAACAGCTGCTCTCGTGCCGGGCGACCAGGATCGAGGCGAGGACAGAAGGCCTTCAGCGGTGAGGGCCTCTGAGCTTCGGGTCCAAATAAAGCGGTCGGATCTCTTGAGTAGCTCAGAGTGGCATTCGCGCCGCCGAGGCGAGACACGAAACGGCTCAAAGCGCTAGGCATCCGGCCACCGACCACCTTGAGGTTGCCGATTGGGCCCATCCTTGCGATTGCTAATATCTTCTCCGGTTGGCCTCGATGCCTCGCCGGAGACAATGAAGCCAAGGAGCTTCCTTTGGGGACCCCAAAACGCATTTCGTGATTGAGCTTTATGCGGAATCGCCGAAGGTTCGCAAGGTCTCTTCCGTGTCGGGGACAAGGTCGCCGGCCTTCTTGGTTTTTACGACAATATCGCCGACATACACCTCAACGTTACGCCGATCCGGTTATTGAAGCACGCTTGCATACATCGCCGGTATGTAGCGCCCGTTCTTTAGGCCGAACGGCATCGTAACGTAGCGTAATGAGCCGAACGGGTGATGAAGGAAGTCGCGAGCTGGTCGGACTCCTTAGCGCAATCGGTGGTAGCCCGAGTAGGCATCCAGAAAGAGAGGGACTCGCACCGCGGTGGAGTCGATGACTTGGTCGATGCGGGCAAAGGAACGGATCCTTGGGACATGCTTTGTTGAGACTCATATAGTCAACGACATCCTCCATTGCCCATTTTTCTTTTTACAAGTACAGGGTTGGCTAGCCACTCGGGTGGCGCATCTCTTTACTGAACCCCGCAGCGGAAGTTTGGCGATCTCTCCTATGATCCGCGCTTCTCCTCGTCCGGCGGCGCGGCGCTAGGCGACCGGCTTTGAGCCCGGTCGGATGCTCAAGGAGTGCTCGCGACTTCCCTTGATTCCGGCATGTCGGAGGACCTCCATGCGAAGACGCCTTTGTTGGTGCGGAGGAGTCGACGAGCGCTTTCCTATTTGGCGGGAGCGTGGCTCGATCCGCACGGTCTTGGTCGGATCACGTGGATCGACCGCGACCTCCTTCGTGTCCTCGGCGGACTTGAAGGATCCCGCCCGACTTGCCGGACTCATGGGCGGATTCGAGGCTTCCTCCCGAGGTTGTCGAGCTCGGCAGACGCGATGATCGCCGAGGCAAGCTCTACAAATCTGCGCCGCGAGCTGTAGGCAAGCCGAAAGACGATGCCACGGTGATGACTCGCGTGCCCTCGCATCTTCACTTGAGGTAGGCGTGCCGGGACCGCCATGAACTTGGCGTAACATGGCCTTCCCAGATGGCATGGTAAGAACCGGAAATCCACGACCTCAAAAGCGAGGGTTTCGGTGCGGAAGTTTCCGGTTCCTCAAAGGTAACGGGCGGTCGACCGCCTGAGTGGATGAGCTCATGGCGTGAATGACGCCATGGAAGGCGCCTTGTCGGGTCGGAGGGTTGAGCGCGGATCCCCATAGCGTCGGCGCCTCGACGTAGAGGATGTTGAGGCCGCGCCTCCGTCCATAAGCACCTTTGAAAGGCGCTTCTTCCCACGACGGGCCGACCACCGAGGGTATCTCCCGGTGTGGAACGTGGTCGGGTGGTCGGTCCGATCAAAGGTGATCGGGAACTCGACCACCGGAGGTATTGGGGACGCATGGCGCGACGGTATGGACCTCGCGATAAGCGAGCTTGAGCCGGCGCTTGCCGGCATAGCGTGCCGGTCCTCCAAAGATCATGAGGCAGCCGTCGGGTTCGTGGAACTCGTCGTGCGCTTTTTCTTCTCGACCGCGGGCCGCAGCAGCTTCTTCCCCTTGCCACGCCGTTGCGCTGCGGGACGCCGAGAGGTAACGCCAGACCTCGCAGCCCCAGTACTTGTGCTTGACGGAGAACCCGTGGTTAAGGCACCGCCGCCCATCAACTTCTCGAAGTGGTCGGGCGCGACGGCCGGTCGCACTCGCCGCTAAGCGAGGCGGTCGACGGTGGCGACCACTTGGGTCTCGCGGATCGCTTCCCGTGCCGCCTCCGCTTGTCGGAGCGGTCGGCGGGGACCCGATGCGGGCGCCGGTTCGCTGGGCCTTTCTCCTCGAAGATGGTTCTCACACCTCCTCACCGGAGGCGTGGTTGGTGGCGATATCGAGGAGCTCCTTGGTAGTTCTCGGGCTTGAGATGGCCTAGTTTGTGTACCAAGGCCTTGCGAGGTGCCAGATGAATGCTCCCACGACATCGGGCGCCGAGATGTCGGGAGCTGTTACCTCGGCGGAAAACCGCCGGATGTAGTCCCGAGGGTTTCCACAGGCTGCTGCTTGCAGCCCTTCAGGTCCCAGGAGTTTCCAGGGCGCTTGTAAGTGCCCTGGAAGTTGCCGACGAAGAGGGCCTTCAAGTCGGTCCGGGCCTCGATGGTTTTGGCGGCAGTACTGAGCCAGGCTCGGGCCGAGTCTGCGAGGTAGATGGGAAGGTATTGATGATGAAGAGGTCATCCGCTGCTCTCCCGCCCGCATGCGAGCCGGTAATCTTCGAGCCGTACACACAGGTTTGTGGCCCCGTGTATTTGGCAATGTTGGTAGGCGCCGGAATCCGGCGGAAGTCCGCCGGCGGATCCCCGGCGAGAACGCCGCGTCCAGACCGTCGGGGCTCGGCCGTGGTGGTGCCCGCCGCCGCAACCCGTGAGTGGGTGGCTCGACCGCCATCTTTCTTCGCGCCAAGGGTAGCGCGAATGTCGAGGCATCACCGAGGCGTTGGCGCACGGGCGCGGCGAGGCTCTGGTGTGGCTCGCGGCGCGGCGATGCTCGTGGCCGGACCCAACCGGCCAGATGGCGGTACGGGCCCGGCGGCCGAGGTGGCTCCGGGCGATAGGAGCGGAGGCGTGCATGTCTTTACGGCGCCGCGTGCTCTACCAAAGACCGAGGTTTTGGTAAGTGGCCTTGGCCTCCGGGTCGTCGGCCCGGAGGCCTCGGCGGCATTGCGCCGCGCCACGCTTTGATCGGGCGTGGGGAAGAAGTGAGGACCGCCGGACCTTCCGCTTGCTGGGGTGTGCTCGACGCCAGCGTGCTGCGCGGCCGCCAGCACATGCGGGCCTCGAGCCCTCTTGCTCCAGTTGGCTCGCAGCCGGCCGAGCTCAGCTTCTTCGTTCCTCCAACTCTTTGCGTGTGTTGTTGGAGCTCGGCGCGCAGTCTGAAGGCTGCTCAAGACGCTCAGCTGGTACTACTCCTCCTGCGCTGAGTCGCCGGACAGAGGCCCGCAGCCGCGAGGGCCACGAGCAAATCGACGGTGCCCGCCATGTTGCACTCGCGAGTGCCGCCAAGCGGCGGGGTACTCGTGTCGGAGCCGAGTCATGACCGAAGAGTCTTCCAAAGAGCGTGGATGGAGGCCGCCAGTAGCCGCCATCGCCACTGGGCCGCGAGCATACGGGGTGACATGGTCACCGCCGGCCTACGGAGTTTCGCCGACCGTGGCGAGCACTCCTCGGTTCCGGCCGGGGCTGCAGGGCGCCAAACCGAGCTTAGCGGTCGCCGGAGAGGACGCCTGCTCGAAGCGGCGCCGTCCTCCGGAGGCGGCGGGGCGAGCGTGAGCCCTCCCATCGGGTGACGGCGGTCGAGGAGCCGGCGGATCCGGTTCCCGGTGCGATCATGCCGCCGCAGCGGGTGGATGCCATCGTGAGATAAACGGAACCGAGATGGTGACGAAGACGCCGGCCCCTACAGGCGCGCCAACCGCCGGCGTTTTGAGCGCGGCAAGTAAATTTGTAAGTTTAGGGGTCGCGCGTTCCACTCCTCAATGGTTAGACTCGTGAGTCCAAGATGTATACCGTTCGGGCCGAAAGTCCCTACCCGATTCGGATGGCGTATTGTATTGCTTTTGCACTATGTTTTTCTGCACGAGGCCCTAAATGACTTAGTCTCCTCGTGTTCTTATGTGTCCTCTCTTTGAATCGCTTAGTCCTGCCTCCTTTTATACGTAAGGAAGGGGCAAGTTACATCGAGTTGGGAGGAAGAGCGAGGTGACCTATGTTAGGAGCTCCGGTCCTTCGTCCCGTGGACCGGTCGCCACCCGCCTTGCCCATCTTTGGGTTGGTAGCCTTGGTGGTCGTGAGGTTAGGTATTCCCGGAAATAGCGCATTTGCCCTCTGTGACCCTTGCGAATCTTGCGACATCGCGTGCGTGACGCTGGTGCCGCCGGGAGGAGCGTGCGCCAGATCTTACGCGGCGGGTTGATGGGCCGGAAGCTTTGTCTTCTGCAATCACCGATCTTCTTGGGAAGGAGCCACCGCCTTGTATAGTCACTCGATTGACCTCATTCGGGGTACGTGGCGGTAGGCCGATGAGGACGACACGCGCCCTCGGCGTCCGCCACCTTGGTTCGGTTGAGTCGGGGATCCCGCCCGCCAAGAGGGTCGAGCGCCGTCCTGGCCGGTCGGGAGATCCCGCCCGCCAAGAGGGGTCGGAGCGCTGTCCGGTCGGATTCGCTTCCCTGGCGGTCGGGAGCGGATGTCTTGTGCGGCTCTCGCAGCGATTCGGTCGGGGCGGGCGGCGCGCCTGCTGGTGGAGAGATATGCTTGAGGCCGCTGGCTCGTCGCTTCGGGCTGTTGGGGTATCCCTGTTATTAGTATTCGTCAAGTAGCTTGCTTTATCTTACCACATCTAGGCCCGATATCATGTTTAGTGTTTGTATGTATGCACGTTTTGAAGCTTCACCTAAAGAGTGCTATTTAGTGGCCGTTAAAAGTTATTCTAAGATATTTAAAGTATTCCTCAACTATAGGCTTATGGTATCCTAAAGGTGCTAAGTTTGATTTAATTGAATATTCGGATTCGGATTATGTGGGTTGCAAATTGGATAGAAAGAGAAACTCGAAGTTATCAATTCCTAGGTAGATCTTTTGTTTCATGGTTTTCCAAGAAATAAAATTCTGTTGCCCAATCCACCACCGAAGCTGAATATATATCCACATGTAGTTGTTGCGCTCAATTGTTATGGATGAGGAAAACTTTGATGGATTATGGAATAAATTTTAAAAGTGTGCCTCTTCTATGTGATAATGAAAGCACAATCAAAATAGCCATCAACCCGGTCCAACACTCAAGAACTAAGAATATAGATATCCGCTATCATTTCTTAAGAGATCATGTGAACAAAGGTGATATAGTCATTAGCCACATAAAAACTGAAGATTAATTAGCAGATATCCTCATCAAGCCTCTAGATGAAGCCCATTTTTGCAAATTGAGGAATGAATTAAATGTCATAGATATCTCAAATGTTGCTTGAACATTTGCACCATGTTGTTGCATTTTCACTTGGTGTTATTTGCATTTATTTGATTCTTGAATTTTATGTTGGATAACACATTAAGGGGGACTATTATACAATTCATATGTATAGTACATCCTTAACATGTGAAAATATCAAATAAGTGCTATTATTATTTCAAAAAGAAAGTCTATAGACTTAACTAAATCAAATTAGTTAAAAGTATGATATCTTAAAGTTTTTGCAAAATTCTTTTTGAAATCCTTTCATTTTCAAAATATATATGTAAATCTCATCCAATATATATTCTCTGTTTAACTTTCTCTATATCTTGTTACAAAAGCAAAAAAGTTTTTATGAAAAATACTCCATTTAGAGTTTTCAACTAAACCTAAAATTTTGTCTATATTGACGTAAATAATGCACTTATTGAGTTATAGCTTGTGGAACTAGAGCTTCACATGTTTCTAGTCTCCTAAAAGTATTTAAAACTCAAACAAGGAAATTGGATTCATTTTCTTTTTAAAATGAGTGTTGATTTCTCAAAAGGTGAAAAATGATCTTTTCAAAAAAAAATTATCTTTGTACAAATTATGTTAATTATATGGTTTTTCGGCTTTGTGATATGTTGGAGATGCTCATATATGTATTTCACTAAGTATTGAATACATTAGAGCTATTTTACAACTTTATTCTTAAAAGTGTCAGAGTGCTCAGGTCAAGATCGGCACTGTCAGCTTGTTAAGCCTAGTAGTACCGCCCATGGCCAGCACTACTGCCCCCTGCCAGCGGTAGTGTCACAAGTATCGAGTGAACCAAAATTCGGCCGAAATTACCGAAATTTCGCCGAGAAATGCCGAAATCTCGACGAAATTCAACCGAACGAAAAATGGTCAAAACAATGTTCAAAATTTTAGAATTTTTTTGTGGATAGTCCTGACTCATCACTAATATTTCCATATAAATTTCTAGTGATGATCAAGCCAAAGAAATTTTCAAAATTCTGAAAGTGCTAATGTCCAAATAAAAAGTTGACCCACAAAATTTCAACTTAATGAAAAATGGTGCAAACCTCCACTACTACAGAAAAACTTATATTAGACGCCTCAACACAGACGGTTAGGAAAAATCGTCTGTGATAAAGAACATCACTAATGGTTCTATACTGAAACCGTCAGTGAGATAATTACAGACGGTACTCTTCATGAACCGTCAGCGATATACATCAATATCACAGACGGTTTTAGTTAAAAACCGTCTGTGATAATATCACAAACGGTTTTAAATACGAACCGTCTATGATAAGTTCACATCACAGACAGTTCTAACTAAGAACCATCTGTGATATGATCTTAGACCACTATATAAACATACCTATAGAGGTTCGTAGCGCTGACTCATGTGTTTCGTCTCCCGCAAATCCTAGCCCCCCGATGATCCTCCTCCTAGGCGACCTCCTCCCCAGCGAAGTCCTCCCCAACATCCTCCTCCCCGACTACCTCCTCCTCGATTGGCATCCTCCTCCCCGGCGCTCCGGCCTCCTCAATTAGCATCCTCCTCCCCGTCATCCGTGAGGGCAATGACGGCCATCCTGCAAGCACGAGACCGTGGGGGCGACGACGACCATCCCTGCCACGAGCACCTTCTCCGTCGATGACCTACTCTCCTCCCTGTCGGCGACCTCCTCCTCCCCACGAGCGGCGCTCGTGCTCCGTTTGATTCGGTGAGTTGTATATATGGCTGCGCATGTGTGGTCTTGCATGTATGAGATCTAACCGGTTGTCGGGCATGGCGATTCATCCTTTTGTGTATGCTTTTAGGATCATTAGTGAGACGTTGAATATTAAGCATTGTGTTCTTGGGGCCTCATGTCCGATGCAAAACTTGCTGTTCATATTGCATACAAGCGAACTTAGCACAACAATGAGCAGCAACTAGTTTGGCCATTATGAGTTGTCTACTGTATGGGCTGTGCATGTATAGCTGCGTTAGTATGGGCTGCTCATGTATGGCTACGTTCGTATGGGCTGCGCACAGGGACAGACCCAGCGGGGGGGGGGGGTTAGTTGGGGCTGGTGCACCCTACAGCCGGTCGGCCCATGGGTACCCCCGCTGGCACTGGCCGAACCGACCCGGCCTCGACGCGTTTGAGATCTTTTTGTTTCTGTTCTTAGCTTAATGATATTGAGAAGATGGCAGTCATGTTGGAGGGAAGGCCCTTTGCCACCATCTTAAGGTGCTTGTGGATCACTAGATTGCACAAAACTATCCACCTCCTACGTCATTTAACTCTTGGTGGAAATTTATAGCAAGAAGGTTTGCTTCTCGAATAAGAATCTTGCTTTTAATTATTTTGAGCAATGAGCTTGTAGCTCCAGTGTGGTGATTATTTTTCTCAACAATTGTTTTGAACTGAATAATGAGCTTGTTGTTCCTGCTTAGTTACTATTGATTTCCAGTAAATTTCCAGTAAATCGCATGAGGTACCAACTCTCTCCATTTATGAACTTCAATATACATATAGTGTTATTAGTGACACTCTTATGGTTAGTGCATCGACTATTTGGTTTTTTTGCATGTACTCCAACCTTCTCGAAATAAAAGTAGTTTTTCACCATCTACAAATATTAAAGTGTTCTTATATAACAGACATTAATAATATTGTTTCACTTTTACCATATATACCTTTGTACTCATCAAATAAAAGCAATCATCAATTGATAGCTTTCCTTGCTTGATTCCTTTTCCTTTCTATTGAGCCATGAAAACTAGCCTACATTGCAAGTATGCCTCTTTCTAGTGGCTACCTTTGGATTATGTAATCAGTGTGTATGCTCTATTATATCTTACTGTATGCAAAGAGGAGATGTTAGAAGCTAACAAAAAAGATCGAACAACTGAAGGGCATGTATCGTTTCTATCTTTCTTACCTAGTCCAATTCTCCAGCACGCTACCGTCTATGATCCCCTTTTTCCCCTACACCCCTAGTAGAACTTCCATCATTAGTACCTGTTGTTCGAAATTTTCTTTTGCTTAGGTATTTCTGCAACGAAATTTATAAGACACAACCAAGTTATAGATTTAGTAATTGAATATCTAAACTTCCTAGATGCATTGAGGCAACAGCTTGTCTGATCAGGATCGTCTTAAAATATGAAGTTCTATAGCACTTTCATCTCTTTCTTATTATAATAGTGATGGATTCTAAGCTAAAATCCATTTCATTCCACAGTTCGTCCTGAAAGGTCTCATGCGCTGATTTATCGTTATCACTTTATCCTCATCCCCGAACGAGAAAATCATAGGCAGCCATGCTTCTTGAATTATAGAGTTGATTAAGTCATCATATGGAGTTGATTAAATTATCGTATGGCTCTATACGATAATTTAATCAACTCCATATGATGACTTAATCAACTCTATAATTCAAGAAGCATGGCTGCCTATGATTTTCTCGTTCGGGGATGAGAATGAAGTGGAAGCGATAAATCAGAGCATGACAGCGTTCATGACGAACTGTGGAATGAAATGGATTTTACCTTCAAATCCATCAATATTATAATAACAAAGAGATGAAAGTGCTACAAAACTTCATATTTTAAGATGATCCTGATCAGACAAGCTGTTGCCTCGATGCATCTAGGAAGTTTAGATATTCAATTACTAAATCTATAACTTGGTTGTGTCTTATAAATTTCGTTGCAGAAATACCTAAGCAGAAGAAAATTTCGAACAACAGATACTAATGATGGAAGTCCTGCTAGGGGTGTAGGGGAAAAAAGAGGATCACAGACGGTTCTATTTAAAAACCGTTTGTAATGTTGTATCACAAGCGGTTCTATTCAGAAACCGTTTGTGATGTTTATGTATCACAGGCGGTTCTAGTTAAAAACCATCTGTGATGAGAATTTTTACAGACAATTCGAAAACCGTCTGTGATGTGACCTTATATCACTGACACATTGTTAGTGATGGTTCACAAAACCGTTTGAGATGACGATTTTGAACCGTATGAGATGATGTTTTCTGTAGTAGTGCACGTTAGAACATTTTGAAAATTCTTGTGGATGATCTTAACGCACAATAATGTTCCCATAAAATTTTCAAATGTTGATCATGTTGGGGAACTGGTAAGCTATTCTAGCGTAAAATCAAAATTTTCTACCTCGTAACCAATTAACCACTACAAGTTATAGATCACAAAATTACTACTAGAAGTGCACACCCGTAGTGGAAATAGAATCGATGTAGTGCAGTGATGCAGATTTAGTCGTACTAGCCTCACGTCTCCTCCAACAGCTTCTTGTGACCGTCACAGGTTGTGAATCATCCTAGCATTGAAACTTCGTAGCAACGCCTACAAGGTATCCACATGTACGGGGTAGAAACACCACGTGTCGGATTGCTAGCACCGGCTGTGCGGTTCTGGGTGGAGAATGGGTGGAGGCTAGGGTTTCATGAATTTTGAATTCATACTGTATCTCTTAACCCTAAAGCCAGCACCCCCCTTTAAATAGATGCCCCATAATGGGCTCTTCATTATAGGCCTACTAGGAACTTAAAACCCATCAGAATTCGGATCACCATCCGAACTAAGTCCCAACTCTTTAAGCGTGAGACCCTATAGGTTCACGTATACCTAGACATGGCCCGAGTACTCTTACTCGACCATTAATCGGTAGCAGTCCCTAGCAGGACGTGCCAACTCCCGAGTATATGTAAAGATCACATCGGACAAACCTAAACAATGCTTAGTTATATGCATTTCCCTTTGCCTCATGATATCGGTCAAACTCAAGGCAAGTACATGCCATCCTTGTTTAGTTAGCTCGACTACTTTCTTGATCGCGTGATTCGGAATTCCCAACTAGAGTTAACTCTTTAACCACAAGTAGCATGGCCATGCATTTTCGGAATCCGACCACTCGAGAGGCCTAAGGATATCTCTCCTATTGAATGGAGGGGTAAATCCCATCTTGATCGACCATGCTTCGCAGCATGCTTCATGACAAACCAGAAACCCACCTTTATAACTACCCAGTTACGGAGTAATGTTTGGCAACCCCTAAGTAAATCATTACACATCTCGAGTACTTGTGCCAACCTCAAGTATAAGGATATAGCATACTCATTGTATATGAGACCAATCGATGACAAGAAGATTACAACATTCTCATAGTGTCTCAAGGTGGGTCGATCCAACTCAATGTTCTCTAACATGTATCCATATTATTGGTTTGATATCTCCATATCTATGACCCGTGAAATATGATCATCAACCAATACATATGCTAGTCTATTCATATGTGTCCTCATATGTTTATCAACTACGGATCACTTTAGAATAATCATCACAAAGTCATATATAGAGTTTCACAAAAAAGTCACATACTTGCTAATAAATAATGATGATAATATTCAAGGAACAAAATAATTAATCATGAACATAGGAAAATATAATCATCTCTATGATTGCCTCTGGGGTATATCTCCAAGAGATCAAGCCTGTGGAATTTTAAAACATTAAACAGTGCTATTAAAGGTTGACCAGAAAATTCCAACGGAATGAAAAATGATCTAAATCACATTAGAAATTTTTGAAAATTTTTCTGTATAGTCCTGAAGCATC
Source organism: Otatea glauca (assembly GCA_036346275.1). Taxonomy (NCBI): domain Eukaryota; kingdom Viridiplantae; phylum Streptophyta; class Magnoliopsida; order Poales; family Poaceae; genus Otatea; species Otatea glauca. The sequence goes on along the minus strand of JAYEVK010000248.1, from coordinate 103,685 downwards.
ACTAATGTTCCCATAAATTTTTCATATGATGATCAATCCTGAGGAATGTTAAAAAATTTGTGAAAGTGATACTATACTCATAAAAGCCTCGTGATCAATAGATAGCTTTGATTGAGCAATGAAAAAGGGTTAGAATTTTTGAAACTTTTAGAGAAGGGTTAGAAGGTAATGATTAAGCTCTCATAAAACTTTTGGATCATGATCACACTCCATTGAATTTATAAAATTCTTACAACGGTACTGTACAATTTGTGTTCCTTGTGTTTTTTTATTTTTGAACGATAACAAATGAAGTTCAATGCATCCATAGATTTAATTGAGCAAACAAAAAAGTTTAAAATTTTTGAAACCTTTATAGAAGGGTTTTGAGGTAATGCTTAAGCTCTCATAAAATTTTTGGATCACGATCACACTCGAGATAATTTATAAAATTCTGACAAGTTTACTATCTCAATTATATTTATTCTATTTTTTATTTGTTTAAAGATAATAAATGAAGTTAAATTCTTTTGAAAAATTTTGTATATGATCCTATGCTGCTAAAGATAGTACACAAATTTTTTAGAGCATGATCTAGCTTTTACAATTTTATAAAAATCTGACAGTCTTTCCACAGAAATTATAAAACGTCTCAAAATTTTGGTTTTTCAATGCATTTTCATGGAAGATGACTTTCTTAAGGGTTATTGGGCCAAATCCGGTGAAAAAAAGTCAAAATCTGGTCAAAAAACCTGAGATTTTGGCAAGATTTGGCGAAATCTCGCCGAAATTTCAGGAAATACTATAGCAATTTGAATTTTTTTTTCAAGTTTTTTTATCCGACCTTGATCTTGTACCCCATCCCCGGCCAAAATCCAAGATCTTGTGAAATTTCGCTGAGATTTCATTCCATGCTGCCGTGTCACCCCCTAGCCCTTCTCGGTGAACTCGGTTCACCGTTTACCGAGACACTGACGCATGGGCCCCACGTGTCACTGAATTTCCATTTAGTTTATCTTTTTCCCGAAATTCCAGCCAATCGTAGTGAGCAACGTGTTTTTACTGTTCATTCTCTCTATTTTCCTTTTTCTGAATTTTTTATCCGAGCCACTTCCAAGAGTCCATTCTCCTTCGTATGAGCTCCAAATCCAGTTATTCAAATTTCTAAATTTATCTAAATTCAATCTACATCTTCTGGTACCATTCTTTTCAAATTTTGAATTTTTTATGTATTTCTTTTATTTATTTGTGTTCATTCTTCGCGTATAGACGTCGTTGCCGAAGAAATTCAGCTGAACCAACAATTAGAGGTAGAACCATTGGGGGGCACCGAAGGTAAGTCTTCCTTGACCAGGTTGATCCCAAATTTCTAAAATACTTATGTTTTTTTAAATTATTACATGCTTACTTTTATGCAAGGTATTTTAAATTCAGGCATAATATATAGATAAATTTTATAATTGTTATGACCTCATTGGCATAGATCATGATGTACCTTTTTCACCCTAGTTGGTATTAGCCATATTAGTTGATGATGATTAATAGAGTAGCAACATACAGTATAATTTCTTAGTCCAGCTTAAACATTTCAGTATTACGCCATTAGTTGGAATCATGTCAAAACTTTGTTTAAACTCATTTGTGAAGTGTGGCAATAGGTATTGCTGCTGTTATTTAAATAAACTAATATGGAGAAATGGTTTAGACTAGGGCAGATGGAATGTTTGGCAGATGCAGGAAGCAAGAGATCTTATAAAGTGATTGTTCCGCCCTAGTCAATTAAGGATCGAAGCGTGTGTTACCATGGATCGAGCACTACTGTACAACCACAAGTCTATATGGGTACAACCTGGCTAATTAATTTATGCGTCTTATTATTGGCTTTGCCAATTGGAGGAATGTGGGTGTTAAAGGGAGACACTCGCAAGGTGCAAGAGAGGGCATCCGACTAAGCAGATGAACTATTCGGCGGTGAAACCTTAGCGGATAAGATTAATAGCAAGGTTGTACATTGTAAAGGCCTTATCACGATCTCTCTACCGACACAGCAAAGGAAGTATGTTAATAACTTTGCAACAAGAGATAATCATGTATGTGGGTAAAGATGTACACACTCTGCAGAGTAAAAACTACTTAAAAAGCTGTGCCCACGGTCAAGGGTGGGCGAGGTATGCTTTCACATTGTAGATTTTATGGTTTTGTTTTAAATAAAAATGGTGGTTTGAAAATTTGTGAGTAGATGGAACTCTTGGGTTATGGTTGGCAGATAGAGCCTGTCAGGTAGGTAGAACCAGTTTTAGTGGTCTTATTAAATTCAATTATTGTAACTACATTTGGTCAAATGATGCTTTGTAAAATTACTAGTGGTATTTAAAGTTAAACATTGCTTTATGCTAAATGAGCCATACTAAGCCTTCAATTGTTCAGCCTTGCATATAGTTATCATTAATTATGTTTTCAAGACTTGAGGAGTACATTTTGTACTCACCCTTGCAACATTCCAACTTTCCACAGAGGAGTGCGCAGAAGCAGAAGGTGACTACGAGTTCTTTACTTATGGTTATGATGAAGGCGATTCGGATTACTAGGATGCACACCTCAGTCGATTGCGTGTTGGGCAAATAGATTGGCTTATCTTGCTATTGCTTATTTCGTTTCCGCTGCTACTTTATTAAACTTAAGCCATGTGGTTGTTTATTTGTAATTGTTAGTCATGAGGCTGATACCTTTTGCTTAATTTATATTATTTGATTCGTGATCTAGATGTGTTGTCATTACTGTTTTCATTATGTGCACTATCTTGATCCTGAACTAGTGCAGCCAATTATACATAGAGTGTTCTGATTTGGAAATTCGATCCCGACAAATAGCCCTACCGCTGCTTATATAGGTCTAGCAAGAAGTATTCTTGTAGGACTAACTATAGGAAAGAAATAGGACTCTAAAGTACATGCTCCACCTAATAGGAAATAGGAATTTTCCTTTTAACACACATGACCATCTATGGTAGTGTTTGGTTCCCTCGATGAGCCTAGATGGGATATGGCCGTCTAGGCTGGATGGGATGGATCCATCCAAGTGGTTGTTTGGTTGGGTGGATAGGGATGAGTCAATTTTTTGTTTGGTTGGATGGATAAGAATGGATAGGACGAGTCAATTTTTTGTTTGGTTAGATAGATGAGAGTGGATGAGCTAGTTGTGATACCTCCTGGTGAGGTTACCATTAGCATGGAATAATCATGGATCACATTTTAATTTCCTGAGCTGGAAACCAGTACTTTTCTATGCCAGCTCAAAGAAGATTACCTGAACTAATCTGGCAATGTGCACGATTATTTGGTTCAAAATCTGTAGCAGAACTAACCAAGAACTAACAAAACTCCCCTGTAACTGTTTAGAGCTGCCGTCCTCGGGATTCTTATTAGGCAGCTGCACTCCCCTTCACCTGCATCTGCAATGCATCCACATTTTGTTCAATGCTTTCTGTGGAAGTTCAGATTGGTTGTCTTCAGAACAACAGAGAATACAATTGACTAGGCATACATGTTGTCAAAGAAACATCTTCCCAAAAAGCAATTAGTGCAAGTTAATCTGAAAGGCGATGCATAAAAGCACTACTCAGGGTAGATAAACAACTCAGAATAGAAGGCAAACTGAATAAAACAGAGTTGGACACACATATCTATTATTACAGAATCCGACAGATAATTTCAGCAATCACTAGATTCATGAGCTGCAGTTACATACATACTGCCACGCAAACAACACAGTTCAAACTGAAAAACAACACTACATACAAGAACACAAATAACGCTAGCCACTAGACTCGATACTTTCATCATCTCTAAATTGATGGTCATCACGTTTACACGAATCATCACTCTTGTAGTCATATGGGAGCAATTGCTCATCTACGCTGGATGAAATGTCTTCTTCTTCAGGTGGATCGACACATTCTGTTTGCAACAAGTCTTTCGATTGTATGGCAAGTTCGTCAAGACGGTGAGCAGTGTGTTCGATCTGAAGTAATAGTCGGTTAAGTTCATTTGCGCTTTCGCATGTGTGAGGAGAAAAATTGTCATACACTATGTTCTTAATATCACTTGTGATTTTCTCTATGCGATTAATTGTCCAAGCATGCACTTCACTGACTTTCTTTGAATCTTTGTCAATCTATATGCAAGTAAACAGAACCACAAATCATTATACATATACACCTAATATAGTTGCAATGGAAAAAAGCTTTCAAATTGGTAAACTGTTCAAGGAGACGATTGTAAAATTAAACTGCAATGAGAGGTAGTAAATGAAAATTTTTGTTCGTTCCAATTTTGTAGACTTGAGGATATATTATGTGGTGCAAGTCCTGGTTAAAAGGATTATATGTATCATTAACTTTATTTACCTGGGAAAACATCTTGCGTACTTTCAGATTTCAATCAATCAAAGACTACCAAAGTTGATGTGTAGATATGATTTTGTACCTGCTTACTTGGATACTCCGTATAAGACTGAACAAGAGGACCCAATTCATTACACGCATGCACCTAAAATAGTTGCAATGGAAGAAAGCCAAAAATTTGTTAGCTAAGAAAGGCTTCAGTCGAATCAGGTTAAACGATTTATCCCAACTATTAGTAGCCCGACAGGTAAGGCACACGTTTTATTTGGTAAGAGTGGAGTTCTTTTCTAAGTCTTGCGAAGAAGCAATTAGTGGAGCTCAAATCCCAACAGCTCTCAATACTCCAGGAGAAGATTTTTTCTGATTTATCTGTCCATTCCAAAGCTACAAACCAAACAGACAATGGACCACTTCGCCTAATTCTACATTTTGCAGTGAAGATAGTTGCATAACAGCACCGTATAAAGAATAATAAATTGTTGTGTCAGCATTTGATGGTGATTAAGATTCATAATCACATGATTCATTCGTTGCATAAAGAAAAGGAGCTATTATTATTAACACCCACGAGACAAAACACTACACATGTACGTTCTCTTTGCTGCTTGTGAGAGATTGAAAGAAAATTTTCGTGCACATCTGCACACTAACAAGCTACTGAGCTCACAATGCAGCAAAGATACTTGTCAGACAATTTGTTGCCTACAAAATCGCATATGGAGTTAGTTCATTTTCTTACCTGCTTACTTGGAGACTCTCTGTTAGTTAGTTTTCTTCTCTTCCCGTTCAATTCCATTTCATCCTGCGAAAGGAAAGAAACAACAAGATATTTTGGTTAATCAAGGCTGTTTTTTAAACCTTACCCCAGTTAGGACCTACCATGTGTATATGCAACCATACATGCATACTGTTGCTCCAACAGCCAGGTCACATGTTGAGCTTGTATCAGAACAAAGTTGAGCTCGCCACAACAATCAAGCTCGCTAGGATTCAACAATCAAACTAGCAACTGAAAACAGTACTGAAACTCATTTTTCATAAACTACAAAGAACATACACCAAATTCAGCAACAACATACACTAGGTTCTTAAATAGACATACAAGGTTCTTTCCTTCGGTCAATACCAAAAGTACACACAAATAACTAGCAACCATAGTTCATTGTCTTTGGTTGGAAGCAAAAGAAGTCACACAACTACCAATTTGCCATAACCGATGGAAGTTATTGGCTACATACCTAGCAACCCAAACAACCTTATCTGACACATCAAGAGTGTTGAATGCTCTAGCAATATGAGGATGCTCAACCAAATAGGCATAATAGTGAGAAAGATGAGCGCCATCAAAACCCGGAAGGCTTTTTATGGATTGCCACATATCCTTGGGAACCTCGTTGTCGTCAGTAGCCACCTTCTCGATAGCTGTGGCAAGTCTATTAAGACCAAATTGGAGTATTGCCTGCAGCCCCGTGTCCTCTTTATTTGGGGTTGTTTTGGCTTTCTTTGCTTTTGGCGCAGACGACTCACCAACTTATTGAGATTGTGTACCATCTTCAGTTGTGGCAGCAGCTTCGTCATCTTCAATTTCAGTCACTTCTGTCGCTAGAGGGTCACTTGATCCCTTTGCATACTTCCCCGTAGCCAAAGTGTTGCCAAAGATTGCAGCCATCTCACGATAGTGCTCAATAGGCTTGTTTAGATATTCTGCATCTCCTTTGTGTGTCTAGCAAGCAAAGGAGAATACGTAAGGCACATTTTAGATGAAGCAAGAAAGGGTAATCCATGCTACAACCATACCTCAACATGGCCTGTGTAATGAGCATGATCAAGTGTAATAACACAATTGTCTTCATCCCATCCAGCACCACTCAACTTCTTGAGCTTGATTATCTTTCCCCACTTCCTCTTCCATGTTCTAATATGGTTTGAAATCTGATCTCCGGTAAGTCTAAGCTTGAAGTGCTCATTCAAAGCCTTTGCACACGCGTTAAGGTGTACCTTCTTGAATCCACTGGATGTTCTAGTGCCACTAGCTACCAAATTGCACAAGTGGCTAAGCATCATGTCAGACATTGCAGATGTCCATGTAACATGGCCACTCCCCTCAGCTTTTGCTCCAACGTTTTCACTAAGTTGTGCAAGATCTATGTCCTAGCATGTGTAATGAGAACATAGGAGAAATTTCAGAATGTATAATGACAACACTGCAAATCAGTAGTTCTTAATAACCTTACAAATAAATAGTTTGTCACAACATTACAAATAGCACGTACTAATTTCCATAGTGGTTCTGCCGGTCTTGCCACATGTCATTGGCAATTCCCTGCCTAAACTCAGCCATCATTCTGTGGTCACTTGCTTGCCCAATGTATGATGACGCAGGGATGGGGTTAGATGGCCAATTGGTCTCCGATAAAATGTACTCATCAGCCCCATCATCTATAACCCAATTATGGATAATACAACAAGCTACAACAATATCAACTTGAGTGGGAAAGGGGAAGAATGGAGTGGCATCGTCAAGTATCTTGAACCGCCTCTTGAGTGACCCAAATGCATGCTCTACGGTCACACGAAGAGAAGAGTGCCTAAGGTTGAACAACTCCTTCTCATCTTGCACGGGATTTTTCCCCCACTCGTTCAGGTGGTACCGCACACCGCGAAAAGGAGGCAAGAACCTAGGTTTGGCTCCATAACCCGCATCAACTAGGTAGAAGTTTCCTATCATATGAACGACAAGTGCGTCATATTTGGTTGATAGAAATAAATGGTATGGACAAATGAGGCTTTGTAAGTATATTACCTTGTGGGACACGTAGGCCATTCTCACGCTCTAAGGCATCGGCTAACACTACTGCATCATGTGCTGTCCCCTCCCAACTAGCCAATACATATGTGAAGCGAAGATCAAAATCTACCACAACCATCACATTTTGAGTGCAAAAAGACTTTCTACCACGAAAGGAAGGTTCCATGTCATTAGAGACAGAGGCCCTTATATGTGTCCCATCAATAGCTCCAATACAATCCTATTTGGTCAAGAATACAAGCTAAAATATTAGGAACCTACAATATTGAGCCCAAAATTGTGTATGGATTAATAGCTCAATCTCATACCTTAAAGTATGGATCCCACCTTGGGTTCCCTGCTATTTTTGTTGGGGTCTGCAATGAAGGTGGCCTAATGAAATCTTTTCGTAGCTCACATATGGCGTGGACGACTGATTTGAAGTAACGGCTAACAGTTTCATTGGATCTGCAATAATTAGTGCTAACTAACCTATTCCTTAGATTGTGTCCAATAGTGTTCAAGAACATCGCAACTTGCTCCTCGACACATACATGTATAGTGTCTTGAAGCAAGCCTCGATCTCTCAAAAGTGAACACAACCGAAAGAAAAGTGCTCTTCCAAGCTTTAGCATGTTCACACAAGTTACATCATTCTTCCAAATTTTATTGTTTAAGTACTTTATTCTTATCTTGTCCCTTTCCTCCATTGGGCCATACGTAATTCTTTCTCTCTTTCTTTTTCTAGACTTGATATATAACGCAATCAAAGAAATAGCAACATATGCAGCAGCTGCCAATATCAACATCTTGATTTTTCTCCTCTTATCCATCTACAATGCAAAATGAAGCATTTTTTTTAGGTCTATCATTCACAAGTATACCACTTCGAATTCAAACAATGACTCAAACACAAAATCTGGTTTTCAATTGACATATGTGACCACAGGAACCATAAAACCCTCACTAGTGCGATTTTGAGGCTGCTTTTGCAATGTAGGTTGCATTTCCTGATCTAATGTATATAGCTGATGGTAGAGTTTCAATAACAGTTGACTACATGTGTATGGGTATCTTCAATTAAATAATGAAATACCTACAAATGTAACAGTGTGATCTTCGCAAGCCCTAAGTACAACCAGAAGAGCAAAACTTGTTCCATGCAGACGTATCGATCAACTACAACATCCAAAGATATGAAATGTATAACCCAATTCATGTACTTGTCATTGATGGAAAGGAAGAAAATGCAACACCATATTGATGCAATTGTTTTTTGGAGGCAAATCGGGCCTCTCGTCCAGCCACTCCGGGTACAGGCACTATACTTATACTGGTTGTTCTTTCTTCCATTGAAGAAACCAATACTATGTCTCAAATATACGGTGTAGCTTTTGATCAGCCGACGGCACACTGGTTGTTCTTGAATTTTCCAGTGTAGCTTTCGAAAATGAGTAATCTAATATAGCAAATTGATTTATACCATATTGTAGAGAAAGAACTTTAAATAGATCTAGTAGCAAATCGATTTACATACCATATTGTGCCGGAGAGCTTGATGAAAAGGAAGTTCTTGGTCGGGCCTCCCCTGCAGCCGTCCTCCTACCGCGTCGGGTCACCGCTCACCTGCAGCTTTAGGTCGTTGTCCTCCAGCCACCCTTTTGCCGTCGAGTCGCGCCCTCCGGTCGTTGGTTCGCCGTCCTCCTGCCGCCCTCTTGTCGTTGGGTCGCCGCCCTCCTGTCGTTGGGTTGTGACCTCTTGCCACTGTGTGGACGCCCTCCTACCGCGCCGCCACCCTACCTCGCTGGGTCGCCGCCCTCATTCCGTCGGGTCGCACCTCCTTCTTGCTCTCGATCTGCCGCGCTGCCCCACGGATCTGCCGCGGAGCCCGTTGATCTGCTGCGAGCCCTCCGGATCTACCGCGACGCCCTTCGGCGGCGCTGCGCCTGCCTCCGATTGCTGCGATTTGGCTGGATCTATGGTCGCCGCCTGGGAATGAGTCGCTGCTGGGGAGGCTGAGAGGTAACCTAACTCGTTGGGGAGGGAGCAAGACTCGAGCGGACGGAGTTGGATCGATCCGTCCAGTATCAGAATGGAATATTCCTCATATCTGGATATCCATATCCAACTCATTCATCCATCCAAACAAATAAGTCATCCCAAATACCTGGATGGCCATATCCCATCCAAACTCATCCAGGGAACCAAACACTACCTATATTCATCTCGTCACAAACGTAGTCCAATTGTAAAGGTATCTACGCGAGTGCCTGCTGCCAAGAGGTCGAAAAAGCAGCAAAAAGGGCAAATGCGTTGCTTGCAGCGGGCCACGTTGACGGGCGCCGGAAAAGCGCGACAAGCAAACTATTTGACCGATGGAACTGACGCATGACGAGCGATCATGGCGAAGGCAAACTGAGCTGTTGTTGGACTGTTGCTGTCCGCCTCCGGGGTTTCACCATTGACGTGACCACCCGCTGCCGACGGATCCCGCTGTGGCAGCACGTTCCTTTCGAAATGTAGTTATCAATACCATATCGGTACCGTAGATATAATTGATATATACCATTTCTTCATTAAAATCAGTATGAAATAGCACTATATATCGTATTGGTCTTAATACTAGTCATTTCGGATCGATACCGGACAATACCGGCTTCGATATCATCTAATATCAGTCGTATTGGTGGAATTGATAATATCGTTTATTAAATTATATGTTATATTTGATAGTATTATTATGTATTTGGAGTAATATTATAAGTAAAATTAGCTGCACATATAATGAGATAAATATATATTATTATATTAAATGTAAAATGGTACGTGGCAGTCGAATGTACCATTCCATAGACCAAATCTAACTTTGACGAGAATACTTCAAATCTCGCGAAAAGAGAGACAACACTATCTGTACATACGCAGCACAGGCAGCTTTGGTGGGAATAGGACCCGGTGCGCGCGTGCGTTTCAGCGCTTGTTCTCCCTAATCCGTATCCCGCTCGCTTTGCTAGCTTCTTTCTTCCTTTCTATCTATCCAGCATGGACGCGATGGCAACATACGGATGCGCGGATGGCCTTTACTTTGTGTTAGCCCTCGCTATCTCTCTAGCTCGTCCTGTGCTCTTCCTTTTCCTTTCTTTTGAGGATCACCGGCTTGGCTGCACTTTTCGTAGTGGAGATGAATGAATGGATTGTGTCGTCAGGCATAAAAGGAGGTGCACTATCAAAAGAAAATAAATAAAAGACAGTTGAATTTAACGCAACGGGTGTTTTTTTTTTCATCCAAAGTCATGAAAACTAGCGCTTGCTTGTTCAGATTGTAGCCTCTCTTTTTTATGGTTGTACCCCCTTTGTCCACAAAACAGATATAGATTTCTGTGGGAACATATAAGGATCAAAGTTACATATGATTACCGATGGATTAGGACTATATATGTAGGCGATGATGTGGACCGAAACCGACATAGCGTAAATCAGCGCCAACGGGTGGCGTGACAACGCCGCCCTTGGTTTGCGAGGCATGGGTCGGCGCCCCACGTCGGCACGGGATCGACGGCGACTCAATGAGTTCTCTAGCAAGCCCTAAACTCTAGATTTCAGCGAATTTTGCTGAATTTCTTCGATTTCTTCGCTGCGGTAGGGCCTCCCTCCAATATAGGGACCTTTGGAAGATGTTGTCTTCGGGCAAATTGAAGAACCACCTGATAGTTAATTTGCGTGATTTCTTCCGAATCTAGACTTCAAATTTTAGAACTCTTTTTAATGTTGTCTTCGAACTTTCTTTCCATTCTTGGCTAGGAAGTATTGTCGGGATATGTGCGTCGTAGGCACTAGGCTTGGACGCGAGCCCATGCCAGGCTAGGTTGGCCAGGCTCCGATGACATCACTACGTCAAAACCTGCAATAGGTGACGGTCTATTTGTGGCGGTTTTTTCGAACCGCCACAAATATAATTATCAGTGGCGGTTTTATATTGAAAATGGCGGAAAGAATATCAGTGGCGGTTCTATCGTCGAACCGCCACTGATAATGTATTATCACTGATGATTCGAGCATAGAACCGTCACTGATAACAAATACATCATTAGTGACGGTTGGAGGATAGAACCGCCACTAATAACTAGGTTATTAGTGGCGGTGCTATCCTCCAACCGCCACTGATACTATTGGATTATCCGTGGTGGTTCTGTGGCGGTTCTAGGATTGAACCGCCACGGATAATATTGCCTATAAATAGGTGGTCAGTAGCAGTACTGGTCTTCTTCCTCCCGAGAGCAAACCAAAACTTCTAATTTTCAGATTTCGTTTTCTCCAATTCTTGTGCTTCTACTTCCTCTAGTTGTTCCTTGATGAGTTATTTTTTCTCCTCTCTTGATTTGTATTAATCTTGTTGCAATTTAATTTTTAAACCTAGTTTAATTAAGGTTTATATGTAGATGAGATGAAAAGTTTAGATTTTGTTTTTTTTTTACCTACCATTTTGTAGTTGATGAATTTATTTCCTAGCTAGTTTCATTAGATGATGTTGTGCTCCTTTTATAGATGATGAATTATGATCAAGCATATATTTAATATAAACATAATTTTAAGTTAATTTGGTAGATGATAAATTTATTATGTAGCTTCTTTAGATGATAAGTAATTAGATTAGTTTTTTAATTACTATTAATTTGGTTCCATTACTGTGGACATATACATCTTGCATATATTAGATTTATTTAATTATGATTATTGGATATTAATATAAATGAAATTTTAGTTAATTTGGTAGGTGGGTGCTCATCATTTTTAGATGATGAATTTATTATCTAGCTTCTTTAGAGGATAAGTATTTAGATTAGTTTTTTAATTACTATTAATTTGGTTCCATTAGTGTACGGACATATACATCTTGCATATATTAAATTTATTTATTTAAGATTATTGGATATTAATATACATGAAATTTTAGTTAATTTGGTAAGTGGGTGCTCATCATTTTTAGATGATGAATTTATTATCTAGCTCCTTTAAATGATAAGTAATTAGATTAGTTTTTTAATTACTATTAATTTGGTTCCATTAGTGTGCACATATAATATACATCTTGCATATATTAAATTTATTTAATTAAGATTAGTGGATATTAATATAAATGAAATTTTAGTTAATTTGGTAGGTGCTCATCATTTTTAGATGATGAATTTATTATCTAGCTCCTTTAGATGATAAGTAATTAGATTAGTATTTTAATCCATTTTTATATGTTAATTAATTTTAGATGGACCGGAGATGGATGTACAATGCGAACCGTTACAGCCGAGATTACATCGACGGGGTATCTGCTTTTCTAAGAGCCACTGAGGAGAACAAGTTGCACAAGAAGACGGAGTACATACATTGTCCATGCATTGATTGCAAGAATGAGAAAATATTTTCAGACAAAGAGCACATCCACTTGCACTTGATTCGAAGGGGTTTTGTACTTGGCTATACACGTTGGACAAGTCACGGTGAAGAGGAAAACATACATGAAGGTGATAACGTATTAGATGATGGAGAAGGCATTATGGCAGCTGACATCGGTTATGGATCTGATGAGGATAGGTTGGACATTGATGACGATAATAATCTTGCTCAGATGTTGCACGATGCAAAAAGGAACTACACTAGTCAGAGAGAGTTTAATCAATTCAAGGGTTTGTTGGACGACTTGGACACACCTTTGTTCCCGAGTTGCAAGGAGGAATACACAAAGTTGCACACCGTGCTTTCACTTCTAAAATTGAAGGCAAGCAATGGTTGGTCCGATAAGAGTTTCACGGCGCTATTACATCTCTTAGCGGACATGCTTCGGATGGAAGCGTATTGCCGATAACCACTTATTTAGCTAAGAAGGTTGTATGTCCATTGGGATTGGAAGTAGAAAGAATACATGCATGTCCAAGCGATTGTATACTCTATCGCAAAAAGTATCTGAGACATGCATGTATGTCGATGTGCAAATCATCGCGATACAAGCGTAAAGGCCATGACAGCGAGGGCACCGTGGTGAAGAAAGGAGCTCCCGCTAAAGTGGTGTGGTATTTACCAGTAATACCTCGGTTGAAGCGTTTATTTGGAAAGAAAAAGCATGCCCAATTGATGCGATGACACTCAGAAGAGCATAAAAAGGATGGAAAGCTGAGACACCCTGCTGATTCTACCCAGTGGAGAACCATCGATAGGCTCTTTAGGAAGGACTTCGGGAATGAACCGAGGAATATAAGGTTTGGGTTGAGTACGGATGGAATGAATCCTTTCGGTAACATGAGTAGTACTTATAGAACTTAGCCTGTGATTCTCTGTATCTACAACCTTCCTCCTTGGTTGTGTATGAAATGAAAGTACATTATGATGTCGCTGCTTATCAAAGGGCCGAGACAACCTGGCAATGATATTTATGTATACCTACAACCATTGGTGGAAGATCTTGTGGTACTGTGGAACGAAGATGTATAGGTATGGGATGAGTACAAGCGAGAGTACTTCATCCTACGCGCATTGTTGTTTTGCACCATCAATGGTTTCTCTGCCCTTGGTAACTGTTGGCGTCAAAAACTTGAATTGGGGTTTCTGACAACAGCACACCAGACGAACACCTGTTCAGAGCGTGCCAGTTGATTTGAACTGGAATCGACAAGGTAAAGATATGAAATTCACTCGAAGCCGATCGTAATGGTCAATCGGCTTAAACCTAATCAGCTCGAAGCTGATTAAGATCAAAGTATCGAGGTAAGTCTAATTAGCCTATTAAGGCTAACCAGATGATAAAGGTAGATCGATTCTGAAGAAGGCAATGCGCAACAAAATCAGAATAAATTGAACTTGGGGCGTCATTTGAAGAAGATTAACAATCGGCGATGCGCAACTTTATTGATCGAAATCGAATTACAAAGGCTAAATTACAAGAACTACTCCTAGTCGATAGGAAAAAGTAATGTAGATTGGTGTGTTTGATTGTGTTGTTCTGCGCAGCTTGCTTCAGCCTCTTTTATACCCGTCGGCCGATCGTATCCTTTTACAACATGTTTCGAGATTTGATCCGTATCGGCCTTATCTCAGACGGTTATTTCTTTAAAGATCTTGATGTTACCAAATATCTTCAAATCTTTCCAACTCGTCTGTTAGTCTCCGTATGTTTGACTTTATTGCCGGTTTTGACTTGACTTGCCAAATTTTGGTGCAAACATATGCCCCCTATTTTTAAGAGATGACTTGTCATCTATCAAAAATCACAATAATTGGCTTTTCCCATCGGCTAACTGTTGAACTTCGCTCGGTAACTACTACTTCATTTGCGCCGTATTTTTCTGACATGCGTGTAGTGCGCTTTAACTGTTCGCGTCTTTTGAGATTCATTTCCCGCCGCTTCAGATTTTTACCTCGCTATAAAATGCGGCCCCCACACTATCATTCCCTACGCGCTCAAGCTCTCGTGATCTTCATAATCGGCTTCTTCCTTCTGCTTGGCTTCTCATTTGAGTCAATCGGCTTCTTAACACCAAGGTCGACTGAATGGATCCTTCCCAGGTACTCATCCCGATTCCCAATAGTGTTGATCAGTTTTTCCTCGACCCCCTAGGAAACTTAGATGCGGCTACGGTTATCGATCAAGAAGTAACTCGCCTTCCTTTGTCGGCTAGAGGATATAACATTGAGGGTTGGATTAAGAGTTTTAGAGCTTGGCCGACTGCACTTAAAGGGTGGAAGAATTGGTATAACTGGGTAGTAGCCCAAAAAAGAGAATCCTGAGAGAGAATGGCATAGCCGCATGCATTCCTTTGAGTTTAGCCGATCCAGAGGCCAATGAGCCCTTGGTGGCCACGGCTTGTTATTTCTGGTCGGATGCTTTTAACGCCTTCATGTTTCGCACCGGTCCGGTTGGCCCAACCTTGCTGGATGTCGCTCAACTTTGCTGCTTGAGACCAGATGGGGACCAAGTATCGTCCTTTAGTGCCAAACCCAAGTATAAACTTATTCGGTCCAAAGGTGAAGGCTAGTCTAAGTATATTGCCAATAACAATAAAGTAAATGGATTAGTATCGGACGAAGAGCACGTTGCTTTCCTTAACCTCTGGCTTGACCGATTCATGTTATGCGGTGCTTCATTAGGGCCAACCCAAGTATATCATGCAATTGCAGAAGGATTGGTAGAGGGTCGTCGGCTGGTGCTTGGGAAAACATTTCTGGGAGCAGTGTACCAAATGATGCATATCATTAGGAGTCGGCTTTACACGGGTTTTGCTGATTTTACCGTGGGTAACGTGGGTGGTCTCTTGTGGTTTATCCAAGTTTGGCTGTATTGCTTTTTTAGCCGACCCTTTGATCTGGAGCCTGCCGATGATACAGCTTTTCCAAGAGAAGACAACCCAGAGAATGCTATTCCCCAATATCGAGCAAGCCAATCTTTTGGCGAACGGTTCATCATCTGTTCTGGTAACGAGACAAAAATTACGGCAGCCGACTCGAGGAAGTACATGTCTTTCTTCCTTCACTTAAGCAATGAAGAGTTGAAACAGCGAGATTCCTTTAGTTATAGCTGTGTGGCTGATTTTCCATGGCCTTCATTTCTGCATCTTGAAGCCGACAGTTCTTCAATGCCCCAGGAGACACTCAACTTGTATAAAATTTTCATTTCTCCTTGCATTCTCCATGCTGGTCTCCATACAAGAAATCGGACATACCAGCCGTCATATGAATTCTATCATCCGTCTGTTTACGCAAGGCAACTGGGATTTGGTCAAGTGATCCCAAGTTTTCAGCTTCTTGATCGGCTTGAGCCAAGAGCTAGAGTTCGCAATGCTGTATCGGCTGAGATTGTCCTTGAAGTAGCCGATGACCTACAAGTTGAATCTTTGCCACACTTCTTCTTGAACACCAGAAGGGCAGGCGATTATACTACATGGTGGTCAACCATTGCAGAAGCTCTCTATCGGTCTAGGTCTCCATCGACTATCACCAACGAATTTTTTCCAAATCTTCAGGAGCCGACGTTAGTATCTAACGCCCATTCTAGCAGTGAGGCCACTTCGTCCGGATATACTAACACGAACGTAGATGTTTCTGGCGAGGTATCGGCTTAGCGTCTAAATCTTCCACTTTGTCTTTTGTGAAGTCTACCTTGAATCTAATTTTGTTTCTTCTCTGTAGAACAAGGCTATTGGAAAGAGGGCGGCTTCAGGCCCATCGAGTGACAGCCAGCCCACGAGACAGCAACAATCAGCTACTATTACGGGTTACGCCTCTGGGTCCTTGGGTATTCAGAGCCCATCTCTGTCGGACATGGAGAAATAGAAACAACCCAGTAAGTCTTTTATCGACTTTCTTTTAATTTTCAACCAATTTTCATCTAACAAGATTGTTTATCCGATAAACCCTCAGAAAAGAAGCGAAAGTACACAAAGGCTGCTGCCAAGAGAATCCCTAAACCCCATGAGCAGAGTGGCGAAAGCTCGCCAACCATATCGGCTACGGGAGAGGTGAGTTTCTTGTCCCTTTGAACTTTGTGTGACTCTTTCTGCGCGCTGCTCTAATCTTGATTTTATTCCTTTTACAGCCGACACCATATGCACAAGCAGCTGCCATTCTAGTTGATCTTCCTGCTATTTCTCCCAAGATTAAACCGCCATCGCCTATTATACCATCGGCACCAGCCTCCAATCCCTCCATGTCTTCCGACCCAATGGATTTGTTAGGATTCACTCTTGATGAATTGGAAGACCCAGAGGCGATGGCCACGGATGATTTTCCTGTTGACATTAGAAAAATCCTTGAAGTCGCAGAGGAAGCGTCGGCTGCAGTGACTTCAGTACCTGGGATGCAAGCCAGGCTGAACAAACTTTTCGAGGAAATAATGTAGCCTGAAGTCGACCTTCTAGCCAATACACAGCCTTCACGAAATACTATGGCAGCTCTCGAAGCCGATCTCCCCCAGAAGCTATGGCTGCCCTTCTTGAAGTATGCCATCTGGACGGCAAAAGGGCCGACGTACAAGAGGCAGGGGCCAGAACTGCAAAAAGGGAGGCCCAAAGAGCCGACCAAATCATCCTGGACAAGCTGGTGGCTGACACAAAGGCCCAGAAGAAAAAATTTTACGAGGACAATCAAGCCCTTAAATCGGATAAGGCTAGCATCCTTCACTTGGAATCGGCCAAAAAAACGTCTTGAAGAAGAGTTGGCTGAGGTGAACAAGAATTTGGCCGATAAGCAATCTTCACTTGCTGCAGTTGCTGCCTCCCTCAAAAGCCAAAAGCAAAAGATTGGCCAAGCCGTATCTCAAATCTCTACGCAAATGGCTAAGATCACTCCTGTCCCAGGCAATGACAAAGAAGATGAAAAGTTCCTGGATGAAATCCAACAAATCATTGCTAAGGCAGCAGGGGCAGTATCGGCTTTAGGGGGTAGGCTCCTTAGTTCAGGCCTCTGGGTTTTAATCCTTTTCTGATGATGAAACATTGTTGGGCGATAGATATTTGGAACACTTGTAACTCAACTTTATAATCGGCTGTTTAACCGAATTTATCTTGCCGTAATTTTATCCCTTTTTCAAATCTGCGATTTTTCCTAGCCGATTAACACATCGTGTTAACTTGGCCTTTTAACGCAATTCTCAATCGGCTAAGCCCCTATCCAAACGCTAGGATAGTACTTCTTTAAGTATTTCCCGTTAATAGCTTTGGGCAAAACGTATCCTTCCAACGTCTCTATTATGTACGAATTTCCATCGACTAGCCGATTAACCTTGTATGGTCCTTCCCACGTAGGTGACCATTTTCCGAATCGGTTATCTTTCGAACCAACAGGCAATATCGTTTTCCATACTAAATCGGCTTGATTGAAAGATTTAGGCATGACCTTTTTATTATATGCCTTTGCAATCCTGATTTTATTCTTCTTAAGCCGATCAAGCGTGGACAAACGTAATTCTGCCAACTCATCTAAGTTATCGATCATCGAATCACTATAATCCTGAGCCGACAAACCGTTTTGTCTGGCCACTCGTATAGATTCAATGTTAATCTCCACTAGTAAAACGGCTTCTTGACCATATACCAACTGGTAAGGTGAAAGCTTCGTTGCTCCGTGATAAGCTAGCCGATATGCCCAAAGTGACTCTGATAGGGTCGAGTGCCAATTCCTCGGTCTCTCATCGATTTTTCTTTTGATCAACTTAATTAACGTTTTGTTAGACGACTCAGCTTGTCCGTTAGCCTGAGCGTAATATGGGGATGAGTTCAATAACTTGATTCCAAGACTTGTCGCGTAACTCTGAAATTCATTAGACGTGAAAACCATATCTTGATCGGTCGTGATTATTTGCGGTATTCCAAACCGATGGACAATATGTTCATTAAAAAAACAGATCACCTCAACACTGGTTACCTTCTTAAGCGGTATAGCTTCAACCCATTTAGAGAAATAATCGGTCACGGCCAAAATAAACTTATGACCTTTACTCGAAGCAGGAAATATTTGACCGATTACATCTATTCCCCAACCTCTAAACGGTCATGGTTTAATAATTGGATGTAAGGCTGATGCTGGTGCTAGTTGTATGTTGCCAAATTTCTGACAAGTCTAACATCCTTTATAATATTTGAAACAATCCTCTAGCATTGTCGGCCAAAAATAACCTGTTCGTCTAAGTATCCATTTCATCTTATGAGCCGATTGGTGAGATTCGCAAATACCTTTATGTACCTCGCCCATTGCTACCTGTGCTTCTTCGGTTCCAAGACATCTCAACAGCAAGCCTTCCATCGTTCGATAATACAATGTATCGTCCAAAACAATGTACTTTAAAGCTTGTTGCCTAATGTTGCGTTCTGTCGGCTTAGATGGATCGGTCAGGTAATTCTTTATTTGCGTTCTCCAATCCCCGATATATATGCACATGATGGCTTTATCTACTAATTCGGTTACCTGATATCGGCCAAAGTCTTTATACCCTGATACCTATTGAGCTAAGTCGTTAGCTCTATCGTTCAATTCTCGAGGGACATGACCGATAGAAAATGATGTAAATGAGCCGATAATCTCGAAACATTGTTCCAAATATTTCAGCAGTATTTCATCTCGGTATTGGTATTCTCCTTTTATTTACTGTACAATTAACATTGAATCCCCGTATGCCTCAATAGCATTTACTCCGATGTTTTCCAATAATTGCAAACCTTTGAGCAATGCTTCATATTCTGCCTGATTGCTTGAGCATCGACTATTTAATCAAAAAACGAATTCAAAATTATGCCCTTTGGGTGATATGAGCACTACACCGATCCCGTCACCCTCTCTGCATACAGACCCGTCAAAAAACAATTGCCATGGGGCTACAGACACCAAGTCGGCATCAGTATCATGCCCTGTTATAAAATCGGCCAGAACTTGTCCCTTAACTGCTTTAGCCGACTCGTAAATCAGGTCGAACTCTATCAAGGCATAAGCCCATTTGCCAAGTCGACCTCGTAAAATCGGAGCTGATAAAATATATTTTATAACATCGGTTTTACAGATTACTTTACAAGCCGATGCTAAAATATAATGTCTTAGCTTTGTACATGAGAAATATAAAGACAAGCATAATTTCTCGATGAAAGGGTACTTGACTTTAGCATCAAGAAGGCATCAGCTTAAATAAAAAATAACCCTTTCCTTTCCATCGACTTCTTGTGCTAAAACAGATTCGATAGTTTCCTCCTCAGCTGATATATATAACTTGAAAGGAATCCCTTTTCGCGGCGCAGCCAAGACCGGAGGATTGGCTAGGTATTCTTTGACGTCGTCGAAAGCTTTCTGCTGATCGATTCCCCACACGAATTCTTGACTATCCTTCAATTTCAACAATGGGGTAAAAGCACGGATCCGGCCGGAGAGATTCGAGATAAACCTTCGGAGATAATTAATCTTGCCGATCAACTTTTGCAATTCATTTTTGCATGTTGGCGGCATTGTGTCAGCTACGGCTTTAACCCTCGCTTGATTTACTTCAATACCTCTTTCATGTACCATAAAGCCCAAAATTGCCCAGCCGACACTCCAAACGCACATTTGAATGGATTCATCTTCAAGCCATGCAATCTTATGTTCTGGAAAGCTTTTTCTAAATCGGCCAAATGTTGCAAGTCTTCCGCAGATTTCACTACGACATCATCGTTATATATTTCGACGATGTGACCGATTAAGTCATGAAAATCATATTCATGGCTCGCTGATATGTTGCCCCAACATTCTTTAAACCGAAAGTCATGACCGTCCACTCGAATAAACCTATGGCGCCAGGACATCTAAAAGTTGTTTTTGGTATAACGGCTTCTACCATGAATATCTGATTATATCTGGCATTCCCGTCTAGAAAACTTTTGATCTTATTCCCTGATGCAGCATCGATAAGCATATCGGCTATTGGCATCAGGTATTCATCTTTTGGTGTCACTTTGTTCAAATCTCTAAAGTCAACACATAATCGAAGTTTCCTATTTTTCTTCATGACTGGAACAATATTGGAGACCCATTCCGCATATCGGCAAGGCCTTATAAATTTTGCCTCCAACAATCGTTCTATTTCTTCTTTTATAATTTTATATAGGGCCGGATTAAAACACCTAGGGTATTGTTTAAACGGCCGATACGCTGGTCTGATAGGTACCCGATGTTCTACCAATTGTCGGCTTAAACCAGGCATCTCATGATACTCCCAAGCAAAGCAATCTTTATAATCTTTAAGAATTTTGATTAACCTCTCTTTGTATTTTACATCTAATTTTGCGCTAATAAAAGTTGGTCTTTTCCTATCTCCGTTACCTATATCGACTTCTTCAAGCAGATCTGTGGACGTGAAGCCTTGACCCAACTTTTCAATCTCTTGAAAATCTTCTATAGCCTCGTAGCTATCTGTTTCTTGCCCATAGCTTTGCATTTTATCTTGTAATGTCTTCATTGCTTTTCCTGTCCCCATCGGCATAATACTTCATTTGTCCGATCAAATGTGCCCGGCTTGACACTGATCGGCATAAGTCCTGAATTACTAACGCAGATGAAGTCGCAGTCATCCAATGTTTTCCCTGATATACACCCAGCTTCTTCGTGTTGCCAATTCGCATCAGAACTGGCCATGGCGATGTGAGCTGATGTATCGGCTGTAACAATTTCAACCTCTTCTCCATTCCATTGGACAAGTGCTTGATGCATTGTCGACGGGATGCAGCAGTTGGCGTGAATCCAATCTCTTCCAAGCAGAACACTGTAGTTTCCTTTGGCGTCAATGACAAAGAATGCGGTCGGCAAAGTTTTGCTACCGACAGTCAGTTCTGTAACCATGACGCCTTTGGCCTCTGTGGGATCGCCTGTGAAGTCGTTTAAAACCATATTAGTTTTAATTAAGTCTTCATCGGACTTACCCAATTTCTTGCACGTCGTGTAGGGCATAAGGTTTACTGTGGCTACACCGTCTACCAGCATCCTTGATATCGGCTTTCCATTTATATACCCTTTCAGATACAATGGTTTCAGATGCCGATGATCGTCTCTTGGTTTCTCAAAGATTGCGTTTTGTATGCCTGAACATGATTGAGCAAAAGTTTCTTTAGCCGACTCAATTTTGATTTTGAATTTAGCTGGCAATGTGAACACCATATTGATATCCATTGGGGGTGTATCGTCCCTAATCATAGGAGAATCTAGATCATCCGCCGACTCAAAACCTTCCTCAACTTGTTCCTTTTTTCTCCACTCTTTCTTAACAATCTTGATCGGACGAAGCTCATTGAAAGTATCATCCCTTCGTTTTTCTGCATCGGCTTCCCGGATCTCCTGAGTCCTTAGTCTCTGGAGCCGTCTGCGCTGCGACCAGCTAAGGCCAGATGGACACCACCTATGTTTGAGCTCTACTGGCTTTCGTATCTGGCCGGCTAAATTTTCCCGGTCTGAACTAGGCCTCTGTGTTTCGACCTAGTCTGGTGCCTAATTTTGTTCGGATATTCTTTCGTGAACAGGCCTCCTGTAATCTTTACCATGACCTCAAATCGGCCCAGACAGCCTATCTGTCGACTTTTGTAGTCGACAATGAACTTATGTGGTAGGCGCTAGATCTCAAACTCGAAGGTCACACAAGACAGGGATTTTAGACAGGTTCAGGCCCTCAGCAATGGAGGTAATACCCTAATCCTGTGTGCTGGAATTATGCGGATCTCTTGGATCTGGAGTTGCTCAAAGCGCAATATGCTCTGGGCGATATGTGGTGTGCTATGCTCTATCGCTTGATGATTTCTCCCCCGCCCCCCTTTATATAGCAGAGGAGGGTGGTTACAAAGGAGAGTCCTGACTGGTTACGGAGTGGAGATCGTATCTCTATACATGTCCGTTTTGATAACGTCCTGGATTACCGATTGCAGCCTACCTAATCAAGGTTGGCTGCTGTCTTCAGGGTTCCCTTGTTGCGTACGACTGGAGCAACCTAGGTAATGTTCGTCTTCATGCAATCAGCTTGGCCCATCCCCTCCTGGGTGGACCTCACGGCCCGCCATGCAGATACCCGGGGTTCATATATTCCACAGTAGCCCCCGAGTCCTTTGCGATCGAGTTGTCGCCTTCTTGGTCACAGCCCAACTGAATCATGCTTCAAGCCGAGTGCTTCCGGTTCTTGATGCAGCTTCCCGACTAGTTTTCCTTTACAACCGAGTGCCTTGTTGTAGGCAAAGAGATCGTGAAGGACTCAATAGAGCTCCATGCGTTAAACCTTCCGAGTGGTACCTAGTCCCATTATTGGAATACTGGTAGTCGGCTCATCTTGGGGCATACCGTATCCCAAACGATATGCAGAAGTCAAAAATGTTTTTCCCACTCAAGGCAAAATTTAGCGTCGCTCCCTTTAAATTCATTAAATCGCCGAAGTTCTTGATGTAAATCGTTGAGCGTTAGCTCACACGTCGCATCAAATTTAGTAGCCCTGAAATCATGTATATGCAGAACTTTAGGCAATGTAAAAACAATTCACTCGGATGGGATGTCCGACTGGTGTATATAGAGTTTTTTACTCTTTTTCCTTATTGATTTTGAATTCATCAGAGTGGTTTGACTCTTTTTGTTTAAGCACTCTGCCCAACTAGTCTAGCCCCAGCGTTGGGAGTCGGCTCATGGCTCTTTTCCCGTGCACGTGTTTTGGGTGACTAAAGTTCGCGTTCATGGGGTGAGCTTCACAACTCGGAGTTACCGCACTCGGATTCACTTGCAATCATTAAGCAAAGAAGAAAAATACAACTCGAGAAAAGATGTGCGCATGCGCACACTATTAGTGTAGCCCCGACTTCTTTGCTTAGTTGTGGGTCAACTAAGTAGCAAGTCGAGAAAGTCAACAATTTTATTTATAATGACATAATTGAGTAAAAGCGACTTAGCTGCTTTATGCTCCATATGTTCTTGACGATCATGCCATCTTTACTCGTAGGCTTGTAGGCGAGCTGTAGGTAGCGCTTCGGCGCGGCGTGGCTCGTGGCCGTCTGAAGGTGGCGCTCGAAGCGCGACGTCGGCTCGTGGCCGTCTTAGAAGGTGGCGCTTCGAGCGTAGCATGGCTCGTGGCCGTCTTTGAAGGTGGCGCTTCGGCGCGGCGTGGCTCGTGGGTCTGCCGAAGGTGGCGCTTCGAGCGCAGTGTAGGCTCGTGGCGTCGAAAGCCGTGTGGGGCGCGAGTGCGCTTCACCTACGGATTTTCCGATTTTGCTAAATTGCGGCCACCGTCACCATGGCCTTGATCTGAGGCTACGATCGGGCCACGGGCTATCCGATGCAATCATCGGGTCGGTTGTCGGCGTCTTGGAGGTGACGGCGTTACGCATTGGCGTGTGGAAGGCGGCTTGATCTCCCAACCTAGATTGCGGGAGGTCCTCGCGGACATTGCGTCGCGAGATCGAGCGATCGCACTCGCACCTCCTTACCCTTACGAAGGCGATCTTCCCGCGACTTCTGTTCTTCTTGTTGGCGTTGGAGATCGGTCTTACGCTCTTCTATCGCGAAGACGTCACGAAGATCGCAGCAATTCCTCGCGACGCCGACTGGTTTGCCGGCCAAGTCAAAGTGACATACCTGAAAATGAGTCGGCCTGATCTTTACCAGATTGGATCTGGTTTAAGTCTAGGCCGACAAGTTCTCTGCGTGCATCTGCGACGAAGTCCAGGCTCCTGAAGCGGAAAGCCTGGCCGAAGATGAAGGTGGTGGTGATTTCGCCGATCGCTGCCATCGAGTCTGTAGGAAAAGATTATAGCGCTTTCCCTACCTGGCGCGCCAACTGTCGACTTTTGTAGTCGGCAATGAACTTATGGGGTAGGCGCTAGATCTCAAACTCGAAGGTCACACAAGACAGGGATTTTAGATAGGTTCGGGCCCTCGGAATGGAGGTAATACCTAATCTGTGTCTTTGGAATTATGAGGATCTCTTGGATGCAGGTTGCTCAAAGCGCAATATGCTCTGGGCGATATGTGGTGTGCTATGCTCTATCGCTTGATGATTTCTCCCCCGCCCCCCTTTATATAGCAGAGGAGGGTGGTTACAAAGGAGAGTCCTGACTGGTTACGGAGTGGAGATCGTATCTCTATACATGTCCGTTTTGATAACGTCCTGGATTACCGATTGCAGCCTACCTAATCAAGGTTGGTTGCTATCTTCAGGGTTCCCTTGTTGCGTACGACTGGAGCAACCTAGGTAAAGTTCGTCTTTATGCAATCAGCTTGGCCCATCCCCTCCTGGGTGGTCCTCACGGCCCGCCATGCAGATACCCGAGGTCCATATATTCCACACTATCTTTAGCCGATTGTCTTGGCCAATCGTCTCGTGGATAATGCTCCATCGAGCACGTATACGGAGACGGCAATGTTACTCTTCTCTCCCAATAAAACTGCCAAAAAGGACAATGTCTATGTGCCCTCTCCACATTTTCAGTACGATACAAATTATCCGACCGACGAGTAGGATATCGTGGTCGATTATTCATTCTTTCATATTTCTCCATCAACTGAGAAAACGTTGGTCCCGACCTTTTGGTTGATTGCCTTGATGGTGATTTTTCAGCTTTGTACCATTTACCCACTCGAGGATTTCCTTTGGGTTTAATGTTTCTCGAATTCTTCCCCTCATGATCGGCTTCTATTTGTAATGAGCCGATTGTAATTTCTAAAGTTTGGCCACCATTTGAAGTCAACTGAATGTCGACTCGCCGATCTTTTTCCGGTTCGTCAAGTATCGGCTTTTTCCCTTTAGCCGAACATTGAACCATGTTGATTGGGAACGGATCAGCGTCAACTTGCATAGTCGGCTCGTCAGCGAATTTTAATCGACCATCCTCGATAGCCGACTGGATCTGTTGACGAAAAATATTGCAATCATTAGTATTATGGGAAAAAGAATGGTGCCACTTGCAATACCTGCGCTTCTTGATCTCGTCAACCGATGGTATGACGTGTCCTTCCGGCAATCGTATTATTTTCTCTTGCAATAACAAATCAAAAACTCGATCACACTTGGAAACGTCAAAGGCGTATTTCACTTCCGACTTATTCCTAGTCGGCTTAAGCCAAGAACAAACTAAGGATTTTTTAGATCCTTTTATCCATTCGGCTATATTTATTTCTGCTTCATCATCTTCAGAAGAATCGCTCGGACAATAGTCGACCATGTTAACTTTAACTTTATCCTTTTCTTTATTGCTGTTATTTTTAAATCTATCTTTAAACACTTTATTATCCGGGAATGGCTTTCCTGAGCCGACACACGATGAAGCAAATGACTTAGATCGGTGAACTCTTGCCCTCCAAACTTCTCCCTAAGTGGTGGAATCAACCCTTGAAAAGCCAAATCAGCAAGTTGGTTATCGGGCAGTGTGACACTAAAACACCGGTTTCTGATTTCTCTAAATCTTTTAATATAATCAGTCATCGATTCTCCAAACTTTTGGCGAACAGAACTTAGATCGGAAATTCTGAGTTCTAAACTGCCTGAGAAAAAGTATTCATGGAATCGACTTTCCAAATTGCTCCATAAGTGGACCGAATTTGGAGGCAAACAAGTAAACCAAGTAAAGGCTGCCCCGGACAGTGATAACGGGAACAGTCTTATTTTTAGCCCATCGGACTGAGCCGCTTCGCCGCATTGAGCGATAAAGCGTCCAATATGCTCCAGGGTAGTAATCGAGTCGTCACCAGAGAACTTCGCGAAATCTGGGACTCTGTAATTGTGGGGATAAGGCATGCGATCTATGTAATCAGGATATGGCTTTCTATAGCCGATAACCTTTCCTTTTGGTTGTATGCCGAACTGATCCCTTAAGACGGCAGAGATCTGATCGGCCTAGTTTGCATTATCGGACACTAGAATAGCAAGCCCTTGACAATGTTGGTCATAGTTGGCATTCTGCCCCCCGAGTGCAAACTCGGGTTGCCAATTATGTTGAGCCGACGGCATATGAGTGTACTGATCGTGCCTATTATGTCTAACTTGGGGTTCCGGTACTGGGACAAAAGGTTTTGAATAAGTTACTACCCTATGTGGACCTGGATTTCTAGGCAGGGTAGCTTCATGCGGGTATCTGTCAGACCCAATCGGCTGTGAAACCAATTGCGGAAAAGCAAAGAACGGAGCCGATGGCGGCAGATTTGTTGATGAGTCTAGTTTAACGGCGTCGGTATAGGCATGGTGATGGTTCACCCCACTCGGCCGAGGATCTCTAGGCAATATGATGGTGGGCTGAGTAGGCATCATAGTAGGGGGTGAGGTTATAGCCAATGGTTTAGGATCTGCCAGTGTGCTCTGCGTATTTTGTGCTACTAAAAAAACAGGGTAATTCGGCAGAGCTTGCAATGGATCAAGCAGACTACTGGACGATGCTAACTCCTGGGCTATAGTTTTAACACTGTTTGCTATCATCGGCTTAAGCGTTGTAACAAGAGCCGATGATTGGTTTATTAAGGCGTGGTGCACAGATTGATTAATCATAGCCGATAATTCGGCTTGAGCAGGCAGATATCGGCTTACCGGTTCTATGACACCCGCATCTTCCAGGGCGTTAACCGTCGGCAGGGCGAATTTTTGAGTGACGCCACATCTAGTTTTCTGATAACAGCTTAGCATCATCTCCTCTAGCGTAGTTTTCCGATCCTCGATTTCTTGACGTTGTTCTGGGGTCAAATCGTCCATTGTTGGGACGATTATAGCTTCTGTATTGAGATCGGATGGCGGAATCGACTTCCCTGATGAAGACATTGGTCCCACCGGGCGTGCTAAGAGTGTGTTGGCGTCAAAAACTTGAAGTGGGGTTTCTGATAACAGCACACCAGACGAACACCTGGTTCAGAGCGTGCCAGTCAATTTGACTTAGAATCGACAAGGTAAAGATATGAAATTCACTTGAAGCCGATCGTAATGATCAATCGGCTTAAACCTAATCAGCTCGAAGCCGATTAAGATCAAAGTAACGAGGTAAGTCTAATTAGCCGATTAAGGCTAACCAGATGATAAAGATAGATCGATTCTGAAGAAGGCAATGCGAAACAAAATCAGAATAAATTGAACCTGGGGCGTCATTTGAAGAAGATCAACAATCGGCGATGCGCAACTTTATTGATCGAAATCGAATTCCAAAGGCTAAATTACAAGAACTAATCCTAGTCGATAAGAAAAAGTAATGTAGATTGGTGTGTTTGATTGTGTTGTTCTGCGCAGCTTGCTTCAGCCTCTTTTATACCCGTCGGCCGATCGTATCCTTTTACAACATGTTTCGAGATTTGATCCGTATCGGCCTTATCTTGGACGGTTATTTCTTTAAAGATCTTGATGTTAACAAATATCTTCAAATCTTTCCAACTCGTCTGTTAGTCTCCGTATGTTTGACTTTATTGCGGATTTTGACTTGACTTGCTAAATTTTGGTGCAAACAGTAACCTATCCGATCGTACTGTAAAAGGGGCCAAAGCATGCCCCCAGTGCATGGATGAAACTGCTAGTGTGTGGCTCAATAACTCGAGGAAAACT
This sequence comes from Otatea glauca, assembly GCA_036346275.1. Lineage (NCBI taxonomy): Eukaryota > Viridiplantae > Streptophyta > Magnoliopsida > Poales > Poaceae > Otatea > Otatea glauca. The sequence continues at coordinate 75,482 of JAYEVK010000248.1, read as the reverse complement.
GTGTACATGCATCACCGTAGGTTCCTTCGCAGGAATCACCCCTACCGCAATATGAAGAAACAATTCGATGGGACAAAAGAGGATGGTATAGCTCCAAGGCCTCGTCGTGAGGAAGAGGTATATGATATGGTTAAGGATATTAATGTTGTACTTGGAAAGGGAGATAGTAATAATAAATCGAGGTCTCGTACTGAGAAGACTACGTGGAAGAAGAGATCGATATTTTGGAACTTGCCCTATTGGAAGAACTTAGAAGTTCGACACTGCATAGACGTCATACACGTAGAGAAAAATGTATGTGACAGTTTGATTGGTCTTTTGCTGAATATTCCTAGCAAAACTAAGGACGGACTGAAGGCACGAAGGGACCTGTAAGATATAAAAATCAGAGCTGAGCTACATCCTCAAGACAGACACCAGGAAAGGCCAACTTTACCTTCTCCCAACTTGCTACACTCTATCCAAGAAAGAGAGAACAGACCTCTGCAAATGCTTGCATGGTGTGAAAGTTCCGTCCGGTTACTCCACAAACATCAAGAAACTGGTCTCAATGAAAGATTTGAAGTTAACTGGCATGAAGTCTCATGATTATCATGTGATGATGACACAAATGCTTCCTATTGCAATTAGAGGTATTTTGCCTGAAAAGGTCCGAGAGACAATCATGAGGTTGTATTTCTTCTTCAACACGATTTCATAGAAGGTCATCGATCCCATCGGACTTTCTGAACTACAGAATAATGTGGTCAAGACACTATGCCAGCTAGAGATGTATTTCCCTCCATCATTTTTTGATATAATGGTTCATCTCATTGTTCACCTTGTGAATGAGATAAATGTATGTGGCCCCGTATTCCTACATCAGATGTACCCTTTCGAAAGGTACATGGGTATCCTGAAGAAGTATGTACGCAATCGATCTTGGCCGGAGGGCTGCATTGTGGAAGGTTATGCAACTGAGGAGGTTATCGAGTTTTGCGTGGATTACATGGAGGGGGTGGAACCGGTAGGAGTGCCATCGGGGACTACCCAAACTTATGTGAAGAAAAATCAGTCGGCTATCGGGGACTACCCAAACTTAGAACCATATTGGGATGAATTTGTGTCGATGAAGCAAAGTGAAGCAGCTAAGAAGTCCAGCGAGGACCACATAAACATCAGAAGGAGGAACATCCATCCACACAGACTTGGTACGGGTGGGTACACTGGTAAAATCCCTCAATGGGAGAGGCAGGAAGCAGAATCACTACAATCGACTGGTACAAGTCAATTGACCGGACTACCAGACCGAGTCAAGCACTATGTGCTAGCGAGGGCAAGTGTCACGTCTGGTGGGAGCTTATCCTTCAGAAATAGCGATGATGAAGCAATCTCGCAAAGGGTCCAGGAGCTGTACGTCGAGTCTTCCCAAGGAACATTCCACCCAGATAGGGAGAATGACGAACTAACATGTGCCCTAGGAAACAAGGAGCATCCTGGATAGACACGAGGTGTCGGGGTTAAGGTTCCCTGGAGACAGGATTCCTAGAGCACCTCCACACTTACAAGAGTCGAAAGAGAGCTAGAGATGCGTTTGCTGAAATAGAAATGATGAAGGAAAAGATGCTTCGAGAATTACAAGGCACAATAGAACAACAAGTACAACGACAAGTACAACAAGCCATAAGTCAGTCGCAAGCCGAGAACATTGTTACGACCGACCCTCCGAATCGTCGCGGCGATTGCGCATCCGCCCACTTGTAGAAACGGGACATAGGCCATTATCACGTGGGCGACATACATGACCCACACGTGCTAGCTCACTTTGCCCGTCATGAACATATTCATTCGGTGATACAGGGCATAGCGTACCCATGCCAAGAAGGAGGTGTATTGCACAACTCTGCGATAGCTCGGGTTATGCAAAGGTCGGTGGACACGGTTAATCCCGGTTGCCAACCTCGGGCTAGAAATGCCCGAGCAGCGAGGTTACAACTCTAGGAAGTGCCGTCCACTCATTCATCCAATGGCACAAGCGTGACATCGTCTTGGACCATCATGAAGTGCTGCCTCCCGAGGTGAACACGCCACCCTCCCGAGGTGACCTCGCCACCTCTCTGCGGTGAACTGCCGGCACGTCCTACGATAAACCTCGCACAGTCGTCACCAACACATCAACTCATCAGGTGGTCCGAAAGATCGGGCCTCCGTTAAGCCTCTGATACCACCTGATGAGGCTTAACGGAGGACCGATCTTTCGGTGAGATGGATAGCTATCGATTAGTGGAGATGACCCTCACGATCCTGGTTACGATCAAAACGTAATCGACACCAAGCAATCACTGAACCAAACTCCGAGTTGTTATGAACTGTGCTAAAACCCGGTTGACCTGATCACGAAGATCAATTCCTGCAAGCAATCGAAGAACAAAGCAAAAGCAATCTAAAATTGTAGATATAATTGAAGTATTGATGTGGGGTTCCGAAGCACGGTATTGCTGTTGCTCTCGCCGAACAAGAGAATAATAAATAGTTTCACCAAGAAAAACTACAATTAAATAAAACCCAAGTTTCTAAGGCAGCGGCTACTGATTTTATGAGGGGGAGGGACGTGAGAGGGTCGTCCTAGGTTTGCGTGCAGCCAGGGGGCGCACACAAATTGGGCTTGGACCCTCTCACGCTTACAAGGCCCAAAACAATGTTGTAGCTTATTGTTTCGATGATTTCAGCTGATCCATGATGAATCTAGGATTGGGACCAGATCCATTTGAAAGGTCTTGTTGTAAGCTTTCAATCAAGTATAAGAACTCTACAATTGGACTTTATATGCCAAAGTTATGCTCATTTTACTTCAGACTGGTATCTGGAGGCCAAATTGGATTTCAGAACGTGATGGATTTGATAGCTCTATCTTCTTAGCCCATAGATGACGTGTTGGAGTTGATCCAACTAGGTGTTAACCTATCCATAGTAGTGATGTCCTCATAAGAGGCCTACTAGGAACTCAAAGCTCATCACAATTCGGATCACCATCCGAATTAAGTTCTAACCCTTTAAGCATCCGACCCTATAGGTCCACGTATATTTGGACATGGCCTAAGTACTACTCTTACTTGACCATTAATCGGTAGCGGTCCCTAGCAGAACGTGTCGACTCCTGAGTATATGTAAAGATCACAACAGACGAACCTTAACAATACTTAGTTATATGCATTTCCCTTTACCTCATGATATCGGTCAAACTCAATGCGAGTATGTGTTATCCTTGTTTAGTTAGCTCGACCACTTTTTTCGATTACGTGACTCGGAATCTCTAACTACGGTTAGCTCTTTAACCACGAGTAGTATGGCTATGCATTTCCGGAATCCAACCACTCGAAAGGCCTAGAGATATCTCTCCTGTTATATGAAGGGGCAAATCCCATCTTGATCGACCATACCTCGCAGCATGCTTCACGACAAACCCGAAAGCCACCTTTATAACTACCCAGTTATGAAGTAGTGTTTGGCAACCCCTAAGTAAATCATTACACATCTCGAGTACATACGTCAACGTCAAGTGTAAGGATATAGCATTCACATTGCATATGAGACCAACTGATGACAAGTAGGATTACAATGCTCTCGCAGTGTCTTAAGGTGGGTCGATCCAACTCTATGTTCGCTAACATGTGTCTATATTATTGGTTTGATATCTCCATATCCATAACCCGTGAAACATGATCATCAACCAATACATATACTAATGTATTCATATGTGTCATCGTATGTTTATCGACTAAGGATCACTTTAGAATAATCATCACAAAGTCATATATAGAGTTTCACAAACGAATCACATATTTGTTAATAAATAATAATTATATTATTTAAGGAACAAGGTAATAAATCATCTCTATGATTGTCGCTATAGCATATCTCCAACAATGCAAGCATTTGCACTACATTCACATCCCCTGACGCGAAACGCGAGTCAAATCTTGGTTATGTTCGTCCATTGTTCTCTTGTCTTGCTGCCAACAAAATGGAGTACCATAGGTTGTTCTGGGCATCAAAGATTGCCGGGCTCACACCATCTCGATCAACTGCAGCAATGCGGCAACAACCAGAATAACATGGGTTGTTCGACGCTTTAATCCAATGTGGATAAGCTCGTACTTTCCACCAAAAAAGAAGTTCCTCTCGACTCCTGATCTTGTGAAAGGTGATCTCTGTTTCTACCATGTTTTGTGTGTGCTGGTTTGTTTTGTTTGATTAAACGCTTCTATATATGCAAGTTTGTTTTGTTTGATGGTACCGTAGCGCTCGAATTAAAATTGGTTCAATTATAGTAGTTAATGGGTTCTTCATTTCGAGCGAAAAAAAGTTAACAAGACTCGGGCACTCGGCTCGACAGTGATTCGTCACCTTGAATTTAAAATAACCATTTAAATAATAAATAAAATAATTTTATATCGAATTATTTTAATTTCGAAATAAAATTAATAATAACTCCTTAACTAGTCACATATAGAGCTGGCTAGAGAGACTGAAGCCAAGTGAAGTGGGGAAAGAACTGGCAAATGAGACCCATGTCTTAATAGGGGAATTTTGGTCTTTCTAATAAAATATGAAAAAAAAAGAAAGTCAAACACCTTAATACTGTCAGTCAACTAATGGAGCTTGACGGTAGTGGCAAAAACATACGTAAGAGAGGCAAAAGCAAGAGCCGCATTTTTCAGATGGCATAACCAATTTAATAGTGGCAACAACATTTTTCCGCACATGTTTATGCCACGAATTCAATAAACATATACCAGGAAAGTAAGTATACAACAACCTAATTAGATACACCAGGATCGAACAGTATCGTACTGCCTTTTTTTAAAAAAAGATAGTTAAGCTATGATTATATTAGATTGGGAAGGAAACAAGAGTAGGTACAACAAGATGCACCACCGAAAAGAGCTACAGAAGAGAGAGAGGAGAAAATAAAAGAAGAAAGGGAAAAAAAGGAAAAGAAAAGAAAAAATCAATCATGCCGTACTGCCTCTTGTCGTCGAGCGAGTTCTGATCACGGGCATCTTTTCTGTCAGCACAAGAAATGCTTCGCTTTTCTTTAGTTCTTTTATCTTGTTGAACATTCGTCTTGATTTCCAAAAAGTTCACAATAATAGGGGAAAATCACTTATAATAAGGCGTGGAGTGTTGAGAGCTGGGTGCCTACTTGCAGCTCCACGCTGCCAAAAAATGTTAGAAGGTATATTTTTAAGCATTACTTTGTAATTTTGGAAAGAAAATGAGAGGGACAGGTAAAAGTAGGAAAAACTAGTTTTAGGACTAATGAGGATTATCTCATGAATGAGTTTAGGGTGGTCCGTCGGAAGACCAAAAGAAAAATGCCGCAGAAGCTTGAAATACATGTACCGTTTCAGGATTTGAGTGATCAAATTTTCTTAATTTCAACCACCGTTATATACAAAATTATTCAGATTGATTGTATGAAAATAGTACCATTATGCTTTCTTTTGAGAAGTATTTTTAGAATATAATGCTATTATACTTTTAACTAACATAATACTATTAAAATTGATGGTCAAATTACTTATTAGAGACTATGGCTTAATGGAGCGGTAACTAAGAAACATAACACTTTTTTTTTCTAGTAATCAACTACAATGGCTGCCAAGTTATGTTTCGACCTGTTCACACCATTGCAGTTGATTGCAGCCAGGACAGGAGGATAGCAGCTCGAGACGACAGCATGTCGCACCGCCTGTGGCTCCGTTTTTTGAATTTGTGTGGGGGTACGGATTGCAGAGGACAAGGTTCCCTTTTTCTTCGAGGGTACAAGAGGATACACACCACCACACAAGGTTTAAAATCTCGTCGAAATTTCACGAGATCTCAATTTTCGAACGTGGACAAGATTTGAAATGCTGATCGGATTAAAAAATTTAAAAAAATTAAATTGCTACAGTAATCTCAGAAAATCTCGACGAGATCTTGCCATTTTTAACCGGAATTTGATGTTTGACTACCGGATTTGGCTGAAAATTGATCAATAACCCTTAAGAAAGTCATCTTCTATGAAAATTTGTTGAAAATCGAATTTTTGAGACATTTTAAAAAACTTCAGAAACACTATCAGATTTGTATAAAATTGCACATGATTTATATTGATCTGAAAAATTTATGGTACCATCTTAAGAAGTGTAGGATCATACAGAAAATTTTTAAAAATAATTGAACTTCATTTGTTATCTTTAAAAAATTAAAAACAGAATAAACATAATTGGGACAGTAACATTGTCAGAATTTTATAAATTTTCTCGTGTGTGATCGTGATCCAAAATTTTTATGAGAGCTTAATAATTGACTCAATACCATTATATAAAATTTAAAAAAATCAACTTTTTTTGTTTGCTCAATCAAATCTAAGTATATATTGAACTTCATTTGTTATATTTCAAAAATCAAAAACAGAAAGAACATAAATGGTACACTGTACTTGTAAGAATTTTATAAATTCACTGGAGTATGGTCATGATTCAAAATTTTTATGAGATCTTAATAATTTCCTTATAACCCTTATGCAAAATTTTTAAAAAAATTAAATATTTTTTGGTTGCTAAAGCAAATCTATGTATTGATCATTAGGTTTTACAAGGACATAGCACTCTCAGAATTTTTGGAATTTCTTGAAGCTTGATCATCAGATGAAAATTTTATAGAAACATTGATGATAAATCAGGACTATCCACAAAAAATTTCTAACATGTTTTGTACTATTTTTCATTTGGTTGAAGTTTTTCAGTAAAACTTTTATCAGCACAGTAGCACTGTCCGAATTTTTAAAAATTCATGAAGCTTGATCATCATCTAAACATTTAATGGGAACAATAGTGATGCATCACAACCATTCACAAAAAAATTTAAAATTTTCTAACATGATTTGCTTCATTTTTCATTCGGTTCAAACTTGTCGGTCAGCTTTTTATCAGGACAGTAACAATGTTTGATTTTTTTAAAAAATTCCTTACATCTGATAATCATCTGAAATTTTTATGAGAACATCACTGATGTGTTAGAAATCTACAAAAACAAATTCAAAAGTTTTCGACGTTGTTTGATCTATTTTTCTCTCGGTGCAATTTACCAAGATCTCGGCAAAACCGGCCAAAATTTCGGTTTTCTCGATAGAAAAAAATCCAGATTTGAATTTTTGTTTATGTATTTCTTCTGAAATTTCTAGATGTTATCGAGATTTTGTTCTCCAGCCATAAACAAGATTTGAAGCAAAACGAGATTTTGAACCCTGCCAGTACACTGTTACAACACATGTTAAGAAAAAGTAATTTTCGTAAAACATGTACACGTGTATCTATTTTTTTATTACCTGCGAGGGCACACGTTCGACTCCACGGAGTCGAGATGAAATTTCTTGTAGAGGTTTGTGACACATCAATAATATTTCTATAATTTTTTGAGACAATTATCACATATGAGGAATTTTTAAAAATTCCTAATATTACAACTGTCTTGATGAAACACTAACGAGTAAATTTGAAGCGAACGAAAAATGAAACGTACCATGTTGATGAAATCTCAAATTTTTTGTGCGAGTTTTTGAGACATCAATTATATTTTCATAAAAATCTGAGAAGATTATCACCTACGTGGAATTTATAAAAATTCAAACATTACATTATCGTGATAAAACACCCACCAAGAAGTTTGAGGCGAACAAAAATGGAATTAACCACGTTGATACATTATGAAATTTCTGTGGAGGTTTTGAGACATCAACTATATTTTCATAAAAATTTGAGAAGATTATCACATTTGACGATCATGTTGCGATAAGTTACAAAAATTGTGATGCTTTATATTTACGAGAGAATTCATAGAACTAGGATACAACATATTTCGTAGAAATATGCCTCAGTGAAAGGCTAGGTCACAAAACCACACACTCTATGGCCATGGTTGCTTAATAGACGGTCAAAAGCAGGATAATCGTATATTGGTGGTCGACGGGTTACGGTATGGATACCTTAGAGGGCTTGATGGAATATCATCGTCGAGTTTGGAGGACTTCGTGGGCGCAAGGTTCGTGACTCGGTGGCATGAAATCGTCATCATCATCGTCATTTGCATGGTTGTGAGGTAGCCCTCTGTAGTGTTGGTGGAATGTCCTCTTGCATTGGTTCTTAAATGACTGTTGTAGTAGTGCTTAAACGGGCCGTTGTGATAGTGCTTGAGCGTCTAGGTCTAGGTGATCTGAAATCGTCGTCGTCATCGTTGTCGTCGCTTGCAAAGTTAGGAGGAAGCCCTCTCGGTGGTGGTTGAACGTCCTCTTGAACTTGATGCGTAGTAGTCTTTGGTCGACCTCTACCCCTTAAGTTAGACTCTCTTATGCGTCTTCTGCGCGAACCAGGCATCACACCCCTGCCGAAGAGCATTTGCATTGCAAAGAATTCTGGGATATCTTTGTTCAGCAACTCTGTATCCTCCGGGAATGACTAACACACAAGACGAGCACATACGAATTAGTGAACTTGTGGGTAATACTAAAAATATGAGTATGGTGAACAAATATAAATTGACTAACCTTAATATGCTCTGCGTACTGGTCGTCCAGCATCAGTACCCTGTAATGTCTTGTAGAGAAACCTAAAGAGCAAGTGTGGTCGGCTAGTTCGCATACCCTGAAATACCTCTGACGCCACCCTTGCAAGTGCGCCTTGAGGTCGTCGGTGGTCACGAGGTTCGAGCCGAGGTTGTCATGTCACGCCTCGATAATGTCTGACGCCACCCTTGCAATTTGGACACCACTATACTTAGGTTGTCTTCGTTGAGCGGATCATTTTTCCATTTCGTAACCTTCATCGTGTAATGAAGGGCTAAGCTGCTCATATCAGGTGTCCACGAGAATCCTGTGTTGGAGGACCCAGCCATGGCGAAGTTTTAGTGGGAGCTGTGTATGTGTCCCTGCGGTTTGGCCTTTGTAGACTCGAAGGAGTGGTGTATGGACTAAGTGTTGGAAGGTAAGATTGAAACGTTGGACGGACGAGAAAACCACGAGTGTGAAGTCACGTCGGTGAAAAGGCGACCATACATCAAGGGTGTCGAGTAATGCCGCATGCTGCCTATGCCTAGTCTACTCGGCCTGACAAAGCTGGTACTTGTGAGTAGTCTACTCGGTCCAACAAAGCTACACGCCCGTGAGTTGTCTAATCGACTGGAAAAAGCAGGTGCACGGGAGTTGTCAATTCAGTATGCAAAAGCAACAAGCTCGCGCGTTCATGCATGGCACTAATTTGTACATGTTGGATCCAACATTTTGTACAGCTATTGGCTGAACTGTTACTACACGGTTATGTGATGATTCTTGCATTTCCTAGTGTGAAGTAACGTCGTTCATGCATGGCAATAATTTCGACGGTTATTTGTTGTTACTACGTGGTTATGTGACGATTCTTGCATTACGGATATTTTAGTTTAAGACTTGGAAAGTCGTTTTCATAAAATAGAGCCCCGTAACATTATCATACATGGTGTTTGCGCTTATCGGATTTTACATGGTAAATAAGTTGTAATTTTGATATTTTACTATAATTTAGTTGTCCATGTAGTGAAGTATCTTTCTGGATCAATTCCCCCAAAATTTGTGTTCGAACGAGTTGTTTTACGAGCCGCCGGAAAGGCTTAAGTGTTATGAAATATGTCGGTTTGTGGTCATGTAGGGTATTTGTTTTACAAAATTTGTATGCAAAGCGGTAAGAAATAAAATGATTTTGCGTTAGTATAGATATCGTGAATACTTGAGCTATTCTATGACTATTTCCCATTTGGACACGGTATTTCACGGGATGCCCGAAGGGCTTATATGACCATGAAAAGATGCCACATGTATTGACATCATTTGAAAAAGTTTGGCGATGGTAGCTAATCGACTTACACATCAGTTAACAAAGCAAAAGATGATATTTGAAACCTCTTGAAGACATCCATGACCAACTATGTCTCCTCTATAGGAAACAAACTACTTGCAAGAATAGCTACGATTACAACAAGGATAGCCGCACACACAATCTTCTCCAACCATTTGACATTATCTAAAATACGGTCCATCTTGAACATCGGCATGTTCACCTCTGCCGAGTATAGGGTCCATCCTCTCCTCCATAGTAGGATGTATCCTCGATGGTATCTTGTGGTGTCCATGGTGTCCGCCCATTGGAAATATTGGCATCCTCCACCACGTGATGAGGTAAACATACTTTTACGCGTGCAAAGAAATGAGATATCTCCAAAGAACTACACAAGTCCAACGAAAAAGAAAGCAAATGAACTTTTCACTTACGGAGAAAAAGGGCACTTGTAGAAGACCCGGTCGTTATTTGCCTCGGTGGTGGAGTAGAACACATTAGCTTTCACACGACAATTAGGGCAATCAACTCGCCTTGCGCAGGCAAGCGCCACAGGCCCTCCGATTCCCGAGCTCGCTGATTGAGACATGGCCTTTGGAGAAAGGAATGGGATGATGATTAGGATATGTGCAAGCGAGCTTGTATGAAGGCCTACTTATAGAGCGTGCATACAATCGGATTATGTAATGTTCATATAATATCTTTCTTCGTGTTAGGTTCTTAGGGCCTCATATTGAAATGACAACTCGATCGACAAAGCTGCTACCTATGACTTGTGTAATCTCTCGACAAAGCTACACACCCGTGAGTTATCTAATCGCTCGAAAAGTCGAGCACGGAGCTAAAGGTCACCAAACTTGTTTTCATATAATACGGCCACGGTACAAGTAACACTTCACGTCGTGCTCGCACTGTGTACTAAATTTTGTACTAATAATGTTGTTGTTATCATACTATTTCTGACATCGCACCATTATGCATTTAACATTGTTATTTGCAATCGTTCTTGTCGAAAGTACAAAGAATAGGCCGAAGGCATACATCAATTAGACATACACACTGCAGTAAATCAATACAACCGGTCATTGCCTTGTAGCGTCAATTCTGATCTGGTCGCCGCCTTTGCGGACGGCGGAGTTGGTCTTCCGGGAACGTGAACCGGTCGGGCTCGTCGCGTCGTGCCGCAAGTCATAGTGTGTCTCTTACATCACGGGAGGGGCATCGTCAAGCGGGGTGGTACCGAATACACCCAACATGTCGGACACCCACGGGGGATACTGCATAGAAATGCATTGTTAGTAAAAGTGCGTAAAAGCGAGTGCATTAAAATTACGTTAAACACTTACCGATGATCCCTGCGGGGCTGTAGATGGCTCTGCCCACTGGGAGAACTCGTCCCGATAAACCTCGCGCACACGTGTTATTTACGGGCGTCGCGTGAGGAACGACTGAGCCGCACGCACATACCGCCTGGAGCCAACCAAGTATGCGGAGGTGGGTGCTGCGGTAAGCGTGCCGGCGCAAATCCACCACAATAAGTACTACCCGGTGCTACGTACTGATCGGGGGTGTCCACGTCATCGGTGTATGCACCTCGGCCCGGTGTGTCGACGCAAGATCAGTGTTTGATCCTGCGCGGATCCTGCGAAAGGACGTGCACGAACGAATTACGGGTTACCTCACGAAAGGTATGTTCACTAGCGATAATAACTCCAATCAAAGTTCTTGTACCTCATGTGGCGCTGTGTATAGGATGTGCCTACACCGGCCGTGGAAGGCGTGGGGTTGTAAGCTTGCCGAATCCGAAATCTTGCGGAAAATGTCCTCGAGGACTCGGGCAAGTCTCTGTTAGGCCTAGATGACGAAGGCATGAGGATTGATCTCTACGCTCGTCTTTGTAAAAGGGTATTTCATTCAGAGCAGTTCATTTGGAGAGAGTACTTGAAGTATGACATCAAAATGTAAGTTTTGTACTGCGTATCCTCAAGGCCATCTTTGCGCGGAAGAAGAACGTGCAACGCCGAGCGTCTTCGCCCATCTTCTTCGCGTGACGGCACAGGAGATAAAGGTCGAGTGCCTCGCTCACCGCACCGCATGGCAACGCCATCGCGTGACGACCGCATGTCAATGCCCTCATGATGCCCTTAGACTCGTCCATGATCGGCCGTAGAACCCGACTAGACTAGACTTGAGCGGTGGGCCTCCTCCGTATTACAACCGGAACTTTCCTCAAAGATACGGCTCGCCGCTCGTCTTTGCAGAAATACATGATTAGTAATTGAAATGTGAATTGAGATGTAATGGATGGTCGTCGCTTCATCTTGCCGTGCTGCGCGGTGTGTAGGCTGGCCGAGGGCCAACCTATCGATGTCGGTAACCTCATCGGGCCTTTCAGGAGGTCTCGTAGTAAGTCGTGCTCTGGTACGAGGCACGTACCACTCCAAGTAGGCGACGTAAGACTCGAGGTCGTATGGTCGACCCTCCTGAACTACCCGCTCCGTGGCGTACTGGTCCCATGCAGTCATCCATTGTAACTGCGTGTCTCGCCACTCATCGCTCCTCTGGCCCCTCCGAGATTGCCTGCGGGAATGGTAGTCGTAAGTTACAAAACATAATTACATATTACAGTTAATAATTACGAACGAAACTTACATATGCACTTTTCGTGTCAAAGGCGGGCCAACTGGGAGGGATTTGTTGGTACGATCAAGCGACGCATTACTCGAGCCGGGCAAGATGCGCCTCCACCATATAGTAGAACACGAGGTGGCACGTCGTCAACCATGGCGCCATCCTGCGTGCCTTCAAGCGACAAACCATGTGGTGCCGTCGGCCAACAATTCGTAAGTCCAGGGCTGCCATATTATTTCGTCCTCATGCAGAGTCTCGAAATGGTTATGAAACTCAGAGTAAACTCTGCGAGGTCAGTCCCTTGCCCATCCCAAGTAGGCAGCCGTCCACCGAAGCCCCGTTGTGGGAGCATCGACTGGGTGTCCAGCGTAGAAGACTACATCATTAGTATCACGGGTGAATGGGCTCCGGTCACAGGCGCCCAACAGAAAATGCTCCCAAGACCATAATCTGCGGCAAGGTGTAGCATCTTTGCCGAGCGGGCTCCTCCCGTTGTCTTCACAGCCGCACACAATCCCAGAGGTGGCGCAAAGCACACCCGATCCAAAATCTGCATCGAGGACCTGCGTCGGCGTGGCGTCGGCCAAAGCCTCCGCGATGTGGATGTAGGCCGGTGGGCAAGATCTCCTGCGATGAAGGAAACAACACCCGACCAAGCAGAAGCAGTGCGCAACAAGGTGACTCCTCACCACGTCTTTGAGTGCGCCATTGGGGCATCGGATATAACGACGTAGCCATGACAAAGGAACCCCTGAACTCTGCTCAGGGACCGCATGGCCAAACCTGTCTGTAATCGTACTTTCGAGTCTGACCTCCTCGGTGGTGGAACTATCGGCCTACCCCTGATAGGCAATCCGGTAATGTAGCTAACGTCCTGCAGGGTGACCGTCATCTCCCCCCAGCGGAAGTGGAAAGTGTGGGTCTCTGGCCTCCAACGATCCACTAAGCGCGAGAAGAGAGCCGCGTCGAAAGTGAAGGATTGCCCGATGTCCATCATCCGGGCTAGCGGCGAGCCCGACTCCGTAGGTGGGCACGCATCGCTCGTCCATAGGCGATGCTCGCCGGGGCCCTAAGCACGAAAGACGGTGGCTGGGCACCTGTAAGCCAGACCCTGCTACGATGCTTGGCATCGTAGAATGGGTCAAGCAAAGTCTGCGGGTGGGCAGCCATGTCCTGCAAGAAGAAATCAAAACCAAAATTAATCGTGTAACATAATATCACGTGACATAATAACAAATATAATGTTATAACAAATATAATGTTATGACAGATAGCACATAACAAGACATAGATAGCACGATCGTCATATTGCATAGCAAAATAATGTAGACTACATGAAGGTACTAACCGCACACAAATAAGGAACACAGGGACATAAAAATAACATTACAAGATATAACAATGCGTAATATAACATTAGGTAACATGACATCGTAACACGGTACTACGAACTACGGATTAGTCGATGAGCCGCCCGATTAGGGCAGTTCTTCATTGTATGCCCCATCGTCCAAGCATATCGACACTTCCGTATGGCTCTTCCGTCTCCCGCTGACTTGCGTCCATGTCATTACGGATTCGCCGTGGATCGCCACCGTCCACGGCGCTCCGCTTCAAAGAATCATTCGACACCAAGTCACTTGCCCGTGCCATAGCTCCTGTAATGCATGTCCAAGCCGCACGAGTTGAACTCGAACTCCATGTCCCGAGCGGATGATCGGCCTTTCAAGTACTCGAGAGATGTACGACCACGTAAGACCGACGGAGAACTGCACGCCGCATATACATGCGAGCATGGCTTGTGCAGCAGATTGTGGCTTGTTGCATGTGCATATCGCCACATCACGTACAGTACACTTGCTTACGGTAGCCTCTGCAATGGCCATCGACGAACTTCTCCCGTAGGCGCACTTCAAACTTCCGCCTGACTCCGTCCATGGTGCGGACGTCGTGGGAGCGAGCCTTCTCTATTTTCTTCTCAATGTATGCATGCATTCGTTCAGAGAACTGCTTTCCCTCGTCCAGATGCCTCCTTGCATTCATCCCCCTGTTCACGAAGTATCCAACGGTCCTGTTCCAGGTCTCCTCCACGATGGCACTGATTAGGAGGGACCGAACACCCTTCAGGACACCGTTATAAACCTCGGACATGTTAGTTGTCATTATGCCGTATCTCGCGCCGTCGGTGTCATGCAGCGAGGACCACTTCTCTAGTTACGAGCGTGCAATCGCACCCACCGAGAAGTTATTGACACGCCCTCTGCGGATTGCGGCGTATGTTTTGCGGTCTCCTCATCAAGCACTCTCCATATGGCCTCGAACTTCCGCCTCTGGTTTTGCATGCATAGCCTCTTGAATGTCTTCATCACTTCCTTGTTGCGGAACCTTCTGTGCAGGTTCGCGGCAAGATGCCTCATGCACCAGCGATTGACGACGTCATTCCATTGGTACGGTGGCTGTGTCCCTCTTTGCATGGTGCTGATGGCGGACATTAACCCGGCATGCCTATCGGTGATGAGGCATACGTTCGGGCGGTCTCGGACAACAGCTTGCTTCACATTTACTAGAAACCACAACCACTCTCTGTGTTCTCGCTTTCCACGAGTGCATAGGCCACCGGAGTATCCGGTCGTTGGCGTCCCGCGGCCGCCATCAATATGGTGCCCCTGTACTTGCCGGATAGGAAAGTACCATCCATGCTAAGCACAGGCCGACAATACTTGAAGCCCTCAATAGCAGGGCCGAATGCCCAAAACACACGGTCGAGGATGAAACAGTTGGGTCCCCTCGCGGGGTGCGGCCTATCCATCTTGTTGATGTAGGTCCCAGGATTGGTTTCAGCAATCTGGTGAAGCATGCGAGGAGCAAGGTTGTACCCCTCTTCATACGTGCCATACATCATCTCTATAACTTTCTTCTTCGCCACACCTTGCCGTAGCTAACAGATATCCCACCATGTTAACTACGTCGGCCATCGATATCTTCGTGAAACGGTCACGTCCGCTGTGACCAAGTGAGAAATCAGGCTGGCTACATATGAGGACGTGACATTTCTGTGCTTCTGCAGTGGCTCGGCAAGCACACAAGTGTGGTCCGTCAGGACTGTTATCCTGAAGCCTAAACTCTCACCCTTGAATTTGTGGGCACGGATCTTGCCGGGACACTCAGCATCCATGCACTTCACAACGTAGGTCTCCTGGTTCGACCTGTACACCCGGTACGTGCGACTGATGTTTACCGCATATCTAGCAATTGCTTGCTGGGCGGCACTCTTCGTAGGGAAGCGTTGCCCTACCAGCAGAGTGTCTGATTGAAGGCCCACTCGATGCCGACTTCATCCGGCAAAGACGAGAGAAGTCATTGCGGATCGTCCAACCGTGAAGACACATACTCCACATCGCTGGACACAATGCCACCGACTTGAGCCGCATCGTCCTCTCCTCTCGCTATCGGTGTTGACATCATCGTCTTCATCGGACGTTGCTTCGTCCGACATGCCTTCTAGGTGCTCGTGGCAATCAACGCGAGCAGACCACCACCGTCCGATGTCTTCATTCGCCTGAAAGGCATCCGCACCGACATTCTCATCGATGGCCCCAGAGGATGCTTCAACGCAGCCGCCGCCAACGGGACTAGAGGGTTGGCCTCCGTCCAGGAAGCGGACATACACCATCGGCCGACGGTGTATCAACGCCTAGGGTTCATTACAATTTGCATGTATTCCACCCACACTGTGCTTCCCACGATCTTGCATAGGTCACACACGTAGTTGCTGGAACCTTCGTCGACTCTGAGATGCACCGCCTCGATGACAAGCTTCTTTCGGGAAATCTCCCGATCGAATGCGCTCCTCACGCAAGTACGGAGGTCGGCCAGACTCATCTCCGCCAGACTTGGAGCCCGGATCATCTTCCTTTCGCGATTCGAAGGTCCGCCCATCGCGGACCCTCTCAACAACGCCGTCACCATAAAACACGGACAAATCTATAATTTCGCCATTTAGTACCTACCATAGCGAAAGACGCAAGCTATGGTAAACTTGTTCCACAATATTATAAAAATAACACGACACTTTACATTACACCTGATGTTACCGATGCTTGCCATATTTTCAAGCTAAATGGTACTAATTTTTAACCGACAACGGTCTTGTTATTCTACCTACATACTTCACAAATCTCGTTACGAACTAACAAATCCATTCATGCCATACAAATCGCCATTCCGCGAATATTACACTATTTAGTCCCCGATTCTACTATTCGTCCGACTTATTCTCTACTACCAAATTAAATCCTCCAAAAGTATTTTACATTCACGCGCACCACTTGTTCCACAATATTATAAAATAACACGACACTTTACATTACACGGATGTTACCGATCTTGCCATATTTTTAGTGCTAAATGGTACTAATTTTTAACCGACAACGCGATCTTTGTTATTCTACCTACATACTTCACAAATCTCGTTACGAACTAACAATCCATTCATGCCATACAAATATCGCGACCGAATATCTCACTATTTAGTCCCGATTTTACTAATCGTCCGACTTATTCTGTGCCTACCAAATTAAATCCTCCAACAAAGATTTTTACATTCACGCGTACCATTTGTTTCACAATATTATAAAAATAACACGCTGACATTTTACATTACACGGATGTTACCGATGTCGCCATATTTTCATGCTAAATGGTACTAATTTTCTAACCGATAACGGTCTCGTTATTCTACCGATTATTCTCTCGTTACGAACTAATCCATTCTTACATACTTCACAAATCTCGTTTTACGAACTAACCAATGTCGCCATATTTTCAAATCCATTCATGCCATACAAATATCGCCATTGAATATCTCACTATTTAGTCCCGATTTTACTAATCGTCCGACTTATTCTACGCGCCTACCAAATTAAATCCTCCAACAAGATTTTACATTCACGCGTACCATTTGTTTCACAATATTATAAAAATAACACGACATTTTACATTACACGGATGTTACCGATCTTGCCATATTTTCAATGCTAAATAGTACTAATTTTCTAATCGACAACGGTCTTTGTTATTCTACCGATTCTTACATACTTCACAAATCTCGTTACACAGAACTAATGTCCATTCATGCCATACAAATCGCCTTTGAATATCTCACTATTTAGTCCCGATTTTACTAATCGTCAGGCTTATTCTGCGCCTACCAAATTAAATCCTCCAACAAAGTATTTTACATTCACGCGCACCATTTGTTTCACAATATTATAAAATAACACGCTGACATTTTACATTACACGGATGTTACCGATGCTGCCATATTTTCAGTGCTAAATGGTACTAATTTTCTAACTAACAACGGTGCTGTTATTCTACCGATTCTTACATACTTCACAAATCTCGTTTCACCGAACTAACAGTCCATTCATGCCATACAAATACTACAAAAAATAATACGCTGATATTTTATGTTAAACGGATGTTACCGGCTGGCCATATTTTTAAGTGCTAAATGGTACTATTTTTTTACTAATAACAGTGTTGTTATTCTCACGCTTTTGGATACTTCACAAATTTCGTTTTGCTAACACTACTACTATTAATGTGTGTCTTGCTAGCAATTGTACCGTACTACTTTTAATTGCACTAACAACACAGCAAGTACAAAATATTATTCACAAACTCACGGTTCTATTCGTGTCCTAAGGGTGTCATTAAATCTCATACTCCTAATACATTGACCATTATTATTTCTATTCTTCATGTACAAGTATCGTGGTTGCAATGTACTAATATTTACACTAACTCGACTAAAGCAGATGATGATTGCGACGGTATGAGAATCTTCAAATCAAACTTGTCAAGCTCTCCGCACAGATGTGCGAACTCACCTCCCAAAGAATACCACAAATAATTAACCCTCGTCAAATCATCGAAATATAAACTCTAACCACATTTCTAGAAAAATACATATGACATAAATTACTCCCAAATACAGATTATCCCTTTCCACCTGTCCCAGCGCGGGCGTGTTTGGAGCGACCACGCGCTCGTTTGCCGGCTGAGCCAAGCTCGACTCTCATGACAGCTGTTTCTTGCAGCCCATGGTCTCTTGTAATAACTCCACGGCGTATCCGGTGAAAATGTAAGACGACCAAGCAATCATGATATATATGTAATAATTTTTTTGTTTCTCTTTAACTTTGGACGGACAGTAGGAGGGTATCTTGGTGTGATGGGCAGAGGAATGCCACACTCGCACCACCCGTTCACAAAAGCAAATGATTTTTTAAGGCAAACAAAGCAAACGTCTCTAGTTTTTGTCCACTATCACGAGCTTTCCCACACAAGAATCATTCCCTTCTCCTAATAACTCTCTCTCTCTCTCTCTCTCTCTCTCTCCTCCTCTGTTCTATATATGCATACATATCCATCCAAATAATCCCTTGCCGTTATTGTTTGGTTATCTATAGCCTGCATTGGATAGATTGGCCTTTCTTAGTTTGTTGTCTAAACAGCAACTTCCCTTTGCTTCATCCTCATCTAGTCCTTGATTGAAGGGGTATTAACAGATCAACCAACCCGGGCGTGTACGTGCATTGCGAGGGCCAGCATGCAACTCCACTCGTCGCCGGCCGCGAGGGCATTCGGCCACGGTGGTTCACTGTGGTCTAATCATGTGAAAGGTGATCTCTGTTTCTACCATGCCTTTGTGTGTGCTAGTTTGTTTTTGTTTGATTAAACGCTTCTATATGTATGATATATATGTCCAATAGGAATTGCACAGACTCTAAACACGCATTTGTTTCTTTATCAACCGTAAGAAAGAGCATGGAAATACCTTGCTATTCAAGCATCGACAAATACCATCTGGTAGCAGCGGCAACTTCTTATCTGTCATCACACGCAGATTGAAACGGTTACTGAAGTTTGAGCCTATCTATAGGCAACCAAACACAGCCAAGTGTTTCGTTCAGTCATTTTAGGGTGTAATCTGATTACATGGTGACTTGATTAAACTGATCGTTTTGGGATTTGACTGAAAATGTAGCTTAAGGATTTGACCGTTCTGGGGTTTCTGTTCTTTTGTGAATAAGTCGGTTTTTATTTATTACAACTACAGGTATATATGAACCGGTTCTTGTCAATTTTTGAATCTTTTTTTTGGGGGGGTGGGGGGTGTGGTAACTTTGCTGCTGTTATGTGAATTATTTGGGTCGTCAACCATTGTGTTGATTGGTCATATTTTCTGTTAGATTACCACGTGTCCAATCCTTGGAGCAATAGCCAAACGGTCTAACAATGCATGGTCTCCGAAATCATTCATTAGCTGAACAAAACAAAACTAATTAGGTGATCATCCATCCCCGCAACAAACACCACCTATGTATGTGTATTTTGGATCTGTTAAATCTCTTCTTCCTCCTCCTCCTCCTCTTCTTTTCTTCTTCCTTCTCCTCTTCTTCTTCTTATTATTATTGTCATCTAAATTATTATTATTATTATTACCTGTCTTGTGCCTTCAATTTGAGGAACTTGCTTGACACGAGGCTGGCTCTGTGCCTCTCTCTGATCACGTTCTCTTTGCGATTCAACAAATCAGGTCCATGCCGTTTGCGCGGCAAAGATGGTGCCGTTGCCGGGGTGGTACCCGTCGGGACGCGCGTCAAGGGGTGGAGAGCTCGGGCGTCCAACGTATCCAGTACTGCTAAAGGTATATAGGCTTGACTTATGTTGGGCCCTTGCGGCTCTACATGCTTTAGCGCTACTGGTCCCCTCTTCTTGCTCTTCGGCTATCTTGAGTTTTGTTTCCTGCGTACCTGGTGACTCTTGTTGAATGTATATATACTGTTCTATTGCCAGCATGGAAAGCAGGAGTTCAAGCAGTTTAACCTCCGAGCACTAGTCCCTACATTCCGTAGTATAAGTCCTAAGACCATGGTTTCGATTGTGGGTCTCAAAATACACTTATCTAGCTACATTTCGGTAGGTTCATTTGAATTTTGCCTAAAAATTCAAATTTTGTAAAAAAAAAAAATTATTCATCCGTTTCATCCCAAAATTACACTGAAATAACCGAATTTCAGTGGGTGCTTAAAAAACTTTAAAACGAAATTCGAAAACCTGCCTAAGACTACCATACCTACAAACCAAAAAAGTGTTAGGCAAGGGCATTTAAATGGTATAATATAACTACACATTTATTTATTTTGTGCATTAAAGCAGGGGCACGGAGTGGGAATAAACTAGACTTATATTCAATCGAATTAATTAATTGGATGACATTGATCAATAAACTAGACTTATATTCAAGACCACGAAAGAATAAGGGTCGGTGGTGGGCATTTGGGAAAGTCGGGCCGATCGGGTGCAGAAAAAACTCGTCTCAAGATATGTGGCATTTGATGAAACACGATTTGTCTCTTCTCGGGGAGAGATACTTATTATATGATAGAGGGAGTAATAAATATACAAAAATATTTTATATATTGGCAAAAAAATGAATTACAAGGTGACTAAATTTCACTGTACCTGCAGGGCTGCCAACCAAATACACCGAAAGTAATGATACTCGGTTCACAAGATGGCCCGAGGAACCACGTGACCTCGATGACTACCATGTGATTACTGAGGTACACTTCTAATTCCATAGCGATTAAATGTTTACCTCAATGGAGATATTTTTGTTAGAAATACGTATACTTTTGCAATTGTTTTAATTTTGATAGTAGAGATCATTGTAATCGCAACATATATTCTAGGCATATTATGAACTACAGATTGTAGCATGATCAGAAAAACAAATACACCTATCTCATATATATATGTGTGTGCGCGCGCGCGCCAACCCAAAGATATCGAGAATAGGAATACTCCTAGCACATGTAATCAACATTGCTACTGCAAAGTATTCCTATAAGAAATTGATCAAAAGAAATTCAGATACAACTTACTAAGAGAGATGCTCAGGCGAAGGCTGATGGAGAGTTAGATAGCGTCGCGGAAGACGACGTAGTAGGAAGTAGCGAGCAGTCATGCGAAGCACTTCCCAAAAACCTGATTCGCCTCTTCCCATGCAAGATCAAGAGAGAGAATGGTTTCACAGACACTCCTCTCTCGCACTGGTACACGCCAATGAAGGGATGGAGAAGTCAGGCAATGCAAAGAAAGGGAACCAGGAAGAAAGATTTGTTTGTATTGCGGTTTTCACATCGAGAAGACGTCTCCTCATATTTTCACAGATAGCCACTTATGGAAGGCAATCACTCCACATTGCAAAAGTGCAAATGACTTTAATGTGTGCCATAAAAGCCCCACAGAATTAGCATGATTCAAATGTTTGGTTTGAAATGTTATTCTCTTTTCCAATTTGATGCGTGTAGATATGCCATATCATCATGTAGGTTTATGAGGTGTAAAAAGAAGTTGCAACTTCACACACAATCGAACCTGAAATCGTCGCACCATTCACACTCATGCCATGGGCAGGCGATGGAGAGGCGAGGCGGGCGAGCGAGCGAGCGCGTGTTCTTTTGCTTGCTTCAACTAAGCAAAACCAACTCCACCTTATAAGTTGGTTTCCTCCCTCGTAGACTAGCAATATGATACTAAACTTCCCACCTTCCACCATTGATGAGTGGGTATTTGGAATTTTCTAAGATTTATGAAAAATATTAATTTAGGCCAATTCCATAAACTCTTCAACAATCCCCTACCAAATCCTAGAGGCACCACAACACACAATTTTCCTGTTGTCCCAGAATGAGTTAATGTACTAGTTTTTCAGTGGAGACCTGTTAGGGTTGAACATCCATCTAGAACCAAAATCTACATTCATCCAAAACTACGCAATGGACTTTGCCTTTAATTGTCAGTTTTGTTGGATAAGCTTCACTTGTAGCTTAAGCTGTACCTAGTTGTCGATAGGCTACCCCTCGTTTGGAGCATATAGATCATACTCCTATATTTCTTTATGAGCTTCTTATAGAGTTCCCACAACTTATGGACTATGACCAACAATTAGCTCAGATAGGCGTGTTCTTGCAAGAATACCCTCTAAGACAGTATCTTGCTATTAGCCTTTGAACACATTAAGGCAAAGTCATCATTCCTTACAGTAATGAGAGTACTGCATTTCCAACAGAGTGGAATATAAAGTAAGAATGTACTCTCCCATTACCCAAACAATTTGTTTTTCCCAACACCTATTTTGTCGGATATCTGATCACATATGTTTAGGTTACTACCGTGTCTAACTCACGTGGGTCGCATTCCCATCTCCTTGAATTCACTTTCAATCATATTTCGTGATAGTTCCTTTGTAAAAGAGTTTGCCAAAATTTTAGCTATTTGGATATAATCCTGATGAGGACATCAACCCGAAGGATACGACCGCTGCCACTACTTCCTCTCCAACTGTGATATCTTCATCGCAAAAGGGCCTTAATCCAGAAGCTCAGCCTTTCAAGCCCACGACAAAGAACCAGCGCCTCAAGCACACACGCCAAGGATAGCCCACGCGCCATGGAAGACTCGTATGGAAACCCAAGATGCCAAAAAAATCCGGTTCGGCCATCCAGCAGCACGCCAACTTCAAATGGGCATAACACGGGCTCCTGGACTCCGTTTTCGACGTGTGACCACCCGTTGGAAAGCTTAGGAGATAAGCTTTCCAATAGATCCAGCCTCACCTTCCAATTCGCTCCAGATAGACAGGAAAATGCAGAACAATATCACGGGCCAAATCTGTCAGGTGCTGCGTCATTGTATTTTTGGGCCCATGGCCTATGTATGGTAAGGGTTGCGTGGTGGCCGACCCTATTTTGGACGCCCCAAGTCTGGTCTCCACCCTATATAATGTCCCTGTCGTCATACATTGTGGCGTAAGTTTTGTTGTGTTTTGGTAGACCATGTGTGCGTCCCTCCTCAATCTTACGTGTGTCGACTAGACCACCCGAGTTGAGAAATAGAACCTCACCCTTGTTTCTTTGAGATATTGGATTGAAATTTCTATCACCTTGTTCTTGCATGTTCTTGGTTGCAGCAGGTACAAGGATCGATCGGATCTTTGGTTCGGTTGATCGCCTCGTGTGGGTGACGTTGCGATTGTTTGGTTACTGATCTTGTGGTTATTAGCCGATCCATCTACTCTGTACTACACTAAATCATCGTATTGTTCTCATCAGAAGATCGGGACAACCTTAGTGTACATCAAATCCACAGCTATCACTCCAGAGCTTCTCAATTTTCTAACATACTTCAGTTGTCTTTTTACATGTCTCGAGTATTTCACATGATCCTTTGTACTTGTCACTTTATGATAATTGCATGGTCATCACAGTACATAAAAGATAGCTAGAATTGGCTTTTCAACCACTAGTAAATCTATCAAGAGTTCTTGCAACCACTCTGCCTCAATAGTGGTCGTGTCTAGCGCTGTGAGTTCTGCCTCATCAAAGTGATCTATTTCCATGACCTCCATGAGACGGCAACACTGTACTAGTCATAAATTTTATCTCATAAGCTTCAAAAATTCAATTTGAATCACTATATCCTTCAAGTACACCAGGGTATCCAGTATAGCAAATTCTGTAACTCATTCTACCATTCAAATAGCGCATTACCTGCTCAAGTGCGTTCCAATGATCATCTCCTAGATTAGCAATGAATCGGTTCAATTTGCTTACTGCAAAAGGGATGTTAGGTCGGATAGCACTAGCTAGGTACATGAGCAAACCAATAATCTAGGAATATCTCAATTGATCGTTTCCTTGTCTTCAATTATTTGGAAGTGTTAGACTAGGATTATAGGGTGTTGGGGAATGCTTGCTATCCAAATAGCCAAAATGGCTCAAGACCTTTTCTATATAATGGGATTGCAAAAGAGTGACCCAATTCTTGCTTTTGATTAGCCTAATGTTTAGAATAACATCTACTTATCCCATATCCTTCATGTCAAAACTTTGGGATAAAAATGACTTAACATCATTTACTACATTAATGTCAATCCCAAATATTAGTTTGTCATTAACATATAAACATGGAATTACTCCTTTACCCCTAACATAGCGGTAGTACACACATTTGTTAGATTCATTTACGGAAAACTCGGCTTGTGTCATGTCAAAGTTCAAAGTTCTATTGAACTTTTTATGCCACTATTTAGGTGCTTGTTTGAGACCATACAAGGACTTCGGTAACTTGCACACCTTGCTCTCTTGTCTAGGTATCACAGATACATCAGGCTGATTCATGTAGATTTCTCATCTAGCTCTCCATTAAGGAAAGCTCTCTCAACATCTTTTGTCTTTTGCTCCTTAGAGGAACTATTTCACTAATATTCTCCTCATGTGTTTGTTCAATATTATTATTTGGAATTATAGGTTCAGGAGTTACATCAATTGTTTTACTAGAAGAGCTATGTGCATTCTTCATTGGAAATATATTTTCAAAGAATCTATAGGCCATAGTATGATGTGCATAGCTAAGAAAGACACAAATTGATGGTTTTCTCCCTTTTCATCCTTCATATGGTGTAACCTCACTATTCTTAGTAGGAACTCTGTTTAGGACATGACATGTGCTTGAGACAGCCTCCTCCCACCATGCCTTATATATACTGGTAGTATCCAACATGGAGTAAATCAGGTCAGTTAAGGTGCGATTCTTCCTTTTGTCCGCTGGATTTGGGTGAATAGGGAAGTGTCCTTTCATGGATAATTGATCCATTCTTAGCAAGAAAATTTAAGAACTCATTTAAGAACTACTCTCCACCACGATCAGACCTAACTCATTTAATCTTTATTTGTAGTTCATTTTCAACCTCAGCCTTATAGATTTTAAAATAGTAGCCTCGTCTTTGGTTTTAACCTAATACACAGAAAATCTATTAGCATCATCAATTAAATTCATCATATACTTTTTCCTTCCTTTTGTCAAAACACCATTCATTTCACAAAGATCTGAATGTATGAGTACTAAAAGTGCCAAGTTTCTTTCATCAACCGCCTTGTGAGGTTTTCATGGTTGCTTTGCTTGCACACAAATTTTGTATTTTGAACCATTGACAATTGAAAAATTAGGAATTAAACTTAAACTGGATAGCCAAGACATACAACCAAAATTAATATGACATAAACGTGAATGCCACACACTGACCTAACCTCGATTGTTTGAGGCACAAATTTTGTTCACAACCTTATTACAAAAGTCTAGAACGGAAAAACAGAACAAGCCTTAGCATTCATAGACTTTTCCAATAATGAGTCATACCTAGACATAACTACTTCATAAAGTTTTAAATAATAAAAAAATAAAAGAAAATTACATAAATAATATGCTGAAAAAATTATAAAAATATACCTCTGTCGCCATTTTAAATGGTGACATGTTGATGTGGACTCCATGTAGGCTCTCTGTCGCTAGTCAGATAGGCGATAGAGTTTGTATCACTAGTCATCGCTAGTCCAAATGGCGACAGAGTCTCTGTTGCCAATCGAACTGGAGACAGAGACTCTGTCACCATTTGGACCAACGATAGAGACTCTCAGTGGGTTCAAATGGCGGTAGACTCTGTCCACTCTGAAAGACTTTCATATTTTCATATTTGTGTTAAGCAAAATCAGCCTTTCTGTTGCCTGATTATGGAGTTCATTGTAGGCATATGTTATAAAATGGAACGTGTATTATTCAAACGAAACGGAAGAAACATGACATATCATTTCATAATATGGATGGACATGGCATAATTTTTCATGAAATATTACGTGAAAATAAAATTATAGAAATAATATGATGGTGTAATCTTTTGCTTTGCCCTCTAGGCCTTGTCATAGCTTATTGTGTACTAGAACTTATGCTCCACTTCAAGTATAATGGAAGGTGGCTTCAAATTCAGGTTGCCCACAATCTCTCCATACATTATATTTACAATAAAGCCTAAAGAGATGTTTCTATACGACTGCATAGACTCCATCATCACGCATGTGTGCGGAATGACTATTGAGTATTTGCAAAAGGTGTCCCACTTAGGCTGGAACATATGGACACGCTATGGGAAACCCTCCATCTTGCATCTCACATCATACACCTACGGTGCTGACTTCACAACCTTACATGTTCTGCACAGTGACACTGCACATGCTTTCACTTCTTCCTAACCTCCACTTACTTTTATAAATCCTTCCTTGTTGCATCTCATTCCGATTACACTCCCATGCAACGTCTTTATCCTCATTGACTACCAACTTGTTGAACTGGTACTTGTTCCACTCTATAGGGATACCCTCTTCATGTCCAACCTCCCCATCATCACAACCCTCATCATTAGATAAAGCGCCATAGTCACAGTCCTTAGCCTCTATTCGTTCCACCAAGCCTTCGATCTATTCTCTTTCGTCTACAATGCCGACGGTTCCTACACCTTCACCATGGGAACATCTACTTCCTCAACTTGATTTGCCTCATCACTCCCTCCCACATCCTGATTCAATAAGCATGCATGACTACGGCTCAACTCCTTAACTTCTTCTACTTCATCAGTATTAGCCTCCTCTTGCATCACATGGCCAGAAGCGACTTTCTAAAATACTTGCACCAACAACACTAGAGGTCATCCTCGCTCCTCTGCCAATCATACATACGAGCTCCACGACTTCAGCCCCTTCAATTCTACTAACTCTTCATACGTGCACTCCCATGTACGACTGCCAACAACGTGAAACTTTAGATTATGCAGCTCCTGGTCCAATGAGAACAGGTGGTACAACCATCTCCTAATAGTGCCTATGGATGCTTCCCTGCATGTGACAAGCTAGCCACTACACATAGAAAATGACATAGCTAGACCCCTTCTGCACCCATCTATGGATCCCCTTCTCCATAGTGTATTTTAAAATGAACTCGCTCATCCATACCTATCATGTCTATATATCACAAAAAACTACTCGACACTACAACACATAAATGATGCAGCTGCCTGTAAAATTCATTTTCCATTGCCATACTCCTACATAATTTTCATAATTTATCCTAACCTATCCAATCCATCCTTAACCGTACCTGCACAACTACATATCTAAACATCTCTACATATTTACACAAATATTACTAATCTACATAACTAAATACCTACATATCAACATATCAGGACCCAGATCACTAAATTCGAAACCCTTTGTGTATATTGCACTACTCCAAGATCACGCTAGTGCACACAGTGACAACGAATATGAAATACCATTCCATTCAATGAATTAACCAAGAAAGTAGCAAATTATTATTAAAAAATAGCAATAGACCTTATGGTCAAGGTTTACACAACTATGCCTCACAGGGCTTAAGAACACAAATAAACTCTTGCGGTGAAAAATAAAATAACTTGGGCCATTCAACATGCTATAGACAATCGTCTGGGGAAACACACCCTTAGTTCACGAAGTCTTCATAGTACTCCTCGTAGAACTTTATATTCCCTAGTTCTTCCCCAAATGCTGATCAACAAAGCTGTATGGCTGTGAGTACAAAGTACTCAGCAAGTTGTAGGAAAATGATGCAATTATATTCATGCAAGGCTTGTCAAAGAAATATCCATATGGTTCTTTTGTAGAAAGTAATAATTATTTGAAATACAATAAATAGATTCAAAGCATCTTCAAGAAAATATAATAAATAACTGGTAAATCAATGGTAGATAACATGAATAGATTGGTGAGGCTTCACCCATCACCATCTAAAACAATCATCAAAACACAGAGCTCATTAGTGTTAACTTTAAACATCAAACTCAACAATGAACTTCCTGTTCACTTCCCAACAATTCCATCTTTCTACATTGTATCAAAAACTCTGTATCTCATTTGAAATTCCCAGGCATATCCATGACCATGAACACGGCTATTCAAATAGTTTTACACTTTGCATAGGCTTTATGGCTACATGATATGATAATCTTTGAATGTCCGTTTGACACACTTTCATAGGTGTGCAACTAAGAAAATCATAATAAGGCCTTTACACTAGTGTACACTAGAACCACCCTGCCTAGTGAGTATATCCCCTCAACCCTAGGACATGACCTAGCCGATCTACCCCCAGCACTCATCCAACGTCTTTAATGAGAGGCTCACCATTGTGAGAGAAAATGGAGTAACCCTCCAATCATCATCGTACATCGCGATGTCTCATCTAGTCAGAGTAACCCTCTGCTCGCACGTCCATTGGAGTAACCCTCCAATTCAACCATGCAGTAGAGTATAAGTATATTACGGGTTATTTAGCCAGGTATGTCCCATACCAGACATGTGGTTATACGTTTAAGCCCAGTTCAATGGCACACAAGGTTAAGTCCTTAAATAGCCTCGGGCGAGACATCCACATCCCAAATGTGCTAACCACACCCATTCACTACACGATCACCTGCCAAAGTGAAAACTATTTTGTTTAACCAATACCAATGGCATATCCTAGCATAGCACAATAAATTTTACAATATTGGCTCTACATCATAATTCCATATCTCATTAAATTAAGATTATCAATATTCATCATGTGATATGGACCCATTGTGCAACTAAGCATGTCTAAGCATAGCTACGGTAAACCAATGTTGGTAATACAATTATATCTAACTATTAATGTCCCAACCTAGGGCAACAATAGATATATGGCACTCAAATAATCAAGGTGGCATAATGACAAGTAGGAAGTTAGATATTGCTAGTAAATAATCATTTGTAAAGAAGTAGTATGCAATTTGTATAAAACAAAATACTTTTGAAAACATGGGTTGAACATGATCAAAGGTTAAAATTTGCATTGTTTGTACTCTTTTGTTGTTGAGTCTTGATCTTCAAATCCTTCGTTTAGTTCTGGGAATCAACGTCTACCGGAAAAGAAAGCAAGAAATACAAATAAACAACAAATAGTAAACAAAATCCAAATTGAAAATAGATGAATCTGGAATGTAGAGCTCGATTTAGATGAATTTAAAATTTTGAATGGGTTCAATCGGAGCTTGTATGAAGGAAAATGGGCTTCTATAAGATTGGACGGGAGAGAAAATTGAGAAAATAAAAAGGGAGAGAGAATATCATAGACTGACAAGTGGGACCCACAAATTTCCAGATTTTTGCAAATAAAAGATATTCAGAAAAATAGGCTGAGAATCTGAATGTGGGGCCATGGTCTATGGACCATGTCAATGTAATAGATATGGTCCACCGTGGACCGGGTTCATGAAATATGGTTCGGGCTGACGTGGCTAACATGCAAGGGCTAGGGCTGACGTGGCTGCACACGTGGACAATGACATCACAGCTGGCTTGGGTTGATGACATCACTACTGATGTCGGCGTGATGTTATGGCAGCTTCAGCTCCGGCGGCTTAGGTTGGCAGACGAGGGGGAAGACAAAGTGGGGAGGTGGCTAAACGACGACAGATCAGGATCGACTCCTCGCAAAACAAAGGCGGAGAGGAAGGCATAGCTAAAGAGGGCAATAGGGCCGGTGGAAACCCACCAACAAAGGAGAGGAGTGAGCTTGCAATAGGCAACAGAGGCATTTGGGAGGCAGTGTGGAGTGCGACAGGTGCGACGCGTCATCGGTGTCTGTTTCGTTCACCCGAGGCTTTTATAGCCTCAGGAGGCGTGCACGGAGTGGAGTTCGAGGGCGGCAGCGGCAACCTGGCATGGACACGGCTACGGCAGCTAGGGTTTCGATGGACAGGCCAGCGCGACCGGGCCAGGCCAAGGCAGGCTGAGGTGAGGTGGGCCGAGGCTGTTGGGCTAGGGAATGGCTTGCAGGTTGGCTGCCTAGGAAGGAGATGGGGCAGTAGGGTTTCAAACCTAGGAAGATTTGAGAAAAGAAAAGATTTTCATATTAAGAAAATTCAAGAAATTTAAATAAATAGTAAATAAATTCAGAAAAATCGCATAAATACATAAAATTCTTTGTAGTACAAGGAACCTAACTATAACTGAATTTCTTATATTTGATGTATATATTAATCAAATTAAATCTTCTCATTATAGAAAAATTCAAATTAAGCTTTTTTTAATTTAGAAAAATCCAAATGGCTTTTTTAATTTCAAAACTTTTCAAAGATGCAAAATTGGGGTGTTAACACATATACTTATTGCGATTGCTAACCTACCATGTTATTGAAACGTAATTCAAGAAATACAAGTACCTACCTCCAAGATTTGCATCAAAATCCTCCTCTTCATCTCCTCTACTTCCCCTTCCTCTTCCTCTCCTATCCTTCTTTTCCTTCCTCTTTCTCTTCTCCCCTCCTCTTCTCTTCTCTTCTCTTCTCTTCTCTTCCTCTCTTCTCTTTTCCCCCTTCCTCTCTTCTTCTTTCCCTCTTTTCTTGATCTGGAATAGGGCCTTCTGGTCCCCCAGTCGTGCGGCAATGTTTATTGCTCCCTCTGTCCCCCTCTATCATCGTTTCAATTGGTGATAGACGGGGCAAGTCTCACTATAGCCAATTGAACTGGTGGTAGGTGACCTAACCGCTCGTGTGGTGCTCTTCTCGCTATTTGAAATGCTGACAGAGCCTCTGTCACCATTCCAAATGCCAAGAGAGCCTCTGTTGCCATTTTAAATGGTGTAATTGTTTAACATATTTTCCTGTATTTTTTTGGGATTACTTAAAAACAAATTCACTACTTTATTCAACTCGAAGACCAACTTGAGCCCATCTCGATATAGAAGAGAACCACTGACAAGGTTCTTATTTATTGTGAGAGCATGCTGCATGTTCTTCAAGCGCATGATCTTTTCTGAAGTGAACTTCATATCTACTATGCCAATTCCAAGAACAGAAGCATGCAACCCATTCCCCATCATGACGTAAGAACCCCGTGCTACCTGATAAGAAGAAAATAGTGATACTTCAGCACACACATGAATATTAGCCTCTATGTCAACCCACCAATCAGTAGATTGACATGCCGAAAAGACAGTAGGTAAATTACCATACCAAGATCCCCAACGTTGTCAATAGTCACATTGGTAGAATTCTTTTGCTCTGGTTGATTCTTTTTGGTGATCTGTTTGTGACATTTTTTGGCCCAATGGCCGATCTTGCCACAAGCAAAGGAGATAACTTCCTCCATATTCAGTTTCTTATTGTAGTTGTTGGTTCTTTAGAAGTTGGTGGTCGGGGCGACCTTACCTTTCCCTTTGTTCTTTCCAGCAAATTGCACAACATTAGCGCTAGATTGTCCCTCTTGCATCTTAGGTATCATATCCTTTGCCCGAGCCTTCTCCTCAACATCAAGATTAACAACCAAATCCTTAGCGGAAATGTTTTGCCTCTTGTATTTCAGAGACGTGGCAAAATTTCTCCAAGATAGAGGTAATTTGGCAATGATACCCCCTACCACAAATTTGTCAGGCAACTAGCAACCAAGATGCGCGAGATCCCTCACAATGAGTTGTAGTTCATGAGCCTACTCGACTATAGAATGGTTATCAACCATTCTGTAGTCATGATATTGCTCCATGATGTACAACTCACACCCAGCATATGAGGCAACGAACTTATCAGATTTTTATATTGTTAGAATATGTACATTTTTGCAATTATTTTAATTCTGATAGTAGAGATCATTGTAATCGTAACATATATACTAGGCATATTATGAACTACAAGTTGTGGCATGATCAGGAAAACTAACACATCTATCTCAAATATATGTGTTAACCGAAAGATATCAAGAATAGGAATTTGATCAATAGAGATTAAGATACAACTTACAAAGAGAGACGGTCCAGCGAAGGTTGATGGAGAGTCAGATAGTGTCGTGCAAGACGACGTAGTAGGAAGCAACGAGCGTCATGTGAAGCGCTTCTCAAACACCTTATTCACCCCTTCCCATGCAGGATCAAAATATGGAATGGTTTTAGAGACACAACTCTCCCAGCACCGGTGCATGCCGCCAAAGGGATGGAGATGGTGTGCAATGCAAGGGAACCAGGAAGAAAGAGTCATTTCTGTCATGGATTTTGCATCGAGTGGACGTCTCCTCATATATATATGAACAGCCACTTATGGAAGGCAATCACTTCGAACAGCAAAATTGGAAACGGCATTAATACGTGCCATAAAAGCCCAATGGGATTAGTGTGATTCAAACGTTCGGTTTGAAACGTTCTTCTCTTCTCCAATTTGTTGCGTGTAGCAAAAGAAGCTGCAACTTCTCACACAATCGGACCTGAAATAGTCTCACCATTCACACGCATGCCAAGTGTGGGTGATGGCGAGGCGAGTGAGTAAGCGCGCGTGTGTTCTTCTTTTGCTTGCTTCACCTAGGTAAAGCCAACTCTACTTTATAAGTTGGTTTCCTCCTGCCTAGACTAACAATATAGTAGTAAACTTCCCATCTTCCACCATGTATGTGTGGGACTTTAGGATTTTCTCAGATTTATGAAGAATATTAATTTGGGTTAAGCCCATAAACTCCAACAATTTTTACAGCTATCATGAACGACAGTTAATCTGTTACTGACCATGCCTTGTGTCATGCGCATTTCCATCAGGTTCATGGCGCAGACTTGCAGCCACTGATTGATCAAGTCAGGGCGATGCTAAGGTCTATGAACGACGGAGAGATCAGCATCTCACCGTACGACACCGCCTGGGTGGCCCTGGTGCCGAGGCTGGACGGTGGCGAGGGCCCCCTGTTTCCGACCACCGTCCAGTGGATCATCAACAACCAGCTGCCTGACGGCTCCTGGGGCGATGCAACCTTGTTCTCTGCCTACGACCGGATGACAAACACCCTTGCCTGTGTTATAGCACTGACAAAATGGTCTCTTGAGCCTGATAAATGCAACACAGGTAGTGCAAAGTTACAGATGCACAGTTAACTCAAAATGAACCAAGATATGGTTGGACCATTGCTGAATAATATGCTGCTTGGTTGGTGAGCATTTGTTTTCTAGGACTCTCTTTTCTCCACCAGAACATGTGGAGGTTAGCAAGGGAGGAGCCAGAATCAATGCCCATTGGTTTTGAGATTGCATTCCCTTCTCTCATAGAGGCAGCTAGGAGCATGGGCATCGACTTCCCGTACGATCACCATGCTTTGCAGGGCATATATGCTAACAGAGAAGTCAAGCTTAAGAGGTATATATCCTATAGGATATGGCGCTGCACGTACTTATGCTTTTGTTTTCATAGGGAAATTTTACCAACTTCCCTTTCTAATTTATTTTTGGTGCACAACTTAGGATCCCAAAGGACATGATGCATAAAATTCCAACGTCAATTCTGCATAGCCTTGAGGGAATGCCTGGACTGGACTGGCAAAAGCTTCTGAAGCTCCAATGCAGTGATGGATCCTTCTTGTTTTCTCCTTCAGCTACTGCTTATGCTGTCATGCAAACTGGTGACAAGAAATGCCTCAGATATATCGACTGGATAGTCAAGAAATTCGACGGAGGCGGTAAGTGATCCATGACATTGCACTGATGACTGTTTGTGATGCACCACAATGGATTAGATGGCATTTTGTGTCTCCTGATCTCAGATTGTTCGTCTTGACCATTTCAGTTCCCAATGTTTACCCTGTCGATCTTTTTGAGCACCTCTGGGTCGTTGATCGATTGGAGCGTCTCGGGATCTCGCGATACTTCCAGCGAGAGATTGAACATTGCATGGACTATGTGAACAGGTTTTCCTTTTACATTTTTCTCTTTGTTAGCACATCTTTTTTTTCTTTCGAAGACACAGCCTGGTTATATGCTAAAGTTTGGGCACTAAATTAGGAGAGCTCTTCTTTTACCTCTTTTCTCATTCTGTAGGCACTGGACTGAAGAAGGGATTTGCTGGGCCAGGAACTCCAATGTAAAAGATATTGATGACACAGCTATGGCTTTCCGACTACTACGGCTGCATGGATATAATGTCTCCCCAAGTACAACGCCATTTTTCCTTTAGACTTAAACATATAAACTGCATACCCTGGCAATATTGGTTTGTGCTTACTCTGTAGATTGTATTCATTTGTTGCGTCACTAACTGCTGTTGTTTGCAGGTGTGTTTAAGAACTTTGAGAAGGATGGGGAGTTCTTTTGTTTTGTGGGACAATCAACACAAGCAGTCACTGGGATGTATAACCTCAATAGGGCCTCTCAGATAAGTTTTCCTGGAGAGGACGTGTTGCAGCGCGCTAGGATTTTCTCCTATCAGTTCCTGAGAGAAAGAGAAGCCCAGGGCACCCTTCGTGATAAATGGATCATTGCTAAGGATCTACCAGGCGAGGTAATCCAGTCCATGCCTGCACTTGATGACCATAGATGGATTGGAAAGTGAACATAATTGCTAGTTGAATTGTTTCCTGATTGTTTCTTGGGGTTTTATGCCTTTTTATCTTTGTAATGATATGTGCACTAGTTAGCGTGGTACTATTACTCGTGTTGCAGAATTTAATACAAAAATATTAACAAGTTCACAAAAAAGGAACTGATGAACATATTAGTTAGGAATGTCCATCCTGTCCAATTTACACGACGATTAGTGGGTTTTAAGGAATCCAGATTGATAATGGTTGGTGTACGATTTTGTACATCCTTGGATATTGATAAGGAATATTAAATCTGTATAAATGCAAGGGCTGAGGTTATCACATCCAAGTCAATCAAATTAATGAAATCAAGCCAAGGTAAAAGGGATATAAAAAAGAAATGATGTTTTTTTTTGGTGCTGTAGAGCTCTGAGTTTTCATGAGCACCAGATTCTTTTACCAAGCGAGAGTACATGATTTTAAGATTGCCGGAGGTGCGAGTCATTCTGATTGCATGAGTAGGTTAACATTACTACAAAGCAACTACATAATTTGTCTCGCGTCCCCTACGAGAACAAAACCTTGTACTTCCCCCTCCTTCGTTCAACAGCCTCATCCCACCCAACAGTCTCCCACATCTCAATAACCGAGTTAGCAAGATGCCGAGCTCTTCAGGCGTGGCAGCAGGTCTTGCCGAGGTACCTTAGCTCAACAGTCAGCTCCTATCGCGGTACACGAGTGCGGCAAATGACACTTATCACCTGCGACGCTTTTATGATGAGAGTAAGGCGGATTTGCAAAAAAAAAAAGAA
This sequence comes from Otatea glauca, assembly GCA_036346275.1. Classification (NCBI taxonomy): domain Eukaryota; kingdom Viridiplantae; phylum Streptophyta; class Magnoliopsida; order Poales; family Poaceae; genus Otatea; species Otatea glauca. The sequence continues at coordinate 39,854 of JAYEVK010000248.1, read as the reverse complement.
AAATGTCACCGAGCTAGGAAAGTAAAAGAGTCTCAATAACTCACCTCCCCTGCAACTTTAGTTGCTGCTGCTAGCACTTTTGTCCCCTGCTGCAACTCTACCTCATGTGACTAGCAGCACATCCTCCTCTTCCCTACTCACCCTACATCTCTTGAATTGTTGCTGACTAACCTGTAGCTCTGTGTAGAACCTAGTAAACCCATGGCCCAAGTAGATGTCACCACCATACAATCCACCACTAGGCCATCAGGCGCATACAACAATACTAAATAACTTTTGCAAAGCAATTCCTTAGTACGTGTTTAGTGAAAGAATATGTGACTTATGAAATACAATACAACTAATTTGCACAATTAATATTGTATAACATTATCCGGTTTGGGTATAAATGGGACAATAATGTGTCACAACGAGTTGTGTTTTGGGTTTACTTGTTTGATCCTTTAAGACATGACGTAACATGAATCAAATTGAACATTACCCATTGAAAGATTGGGGAGCTGATTCTAGAGTCATGATGTGGATATGTTCTCCTTGAAATTTGAAGCTACATGTATTTTGTTATTGCATCTTGAGTCTAGACTGTGATTTGCATGTCGTTATAGAAGCCATCTTTACAGTGGCACAAAATCAACTAGAAACATTTTCAATAAATAATGCCCATCTTGATGGTTGGTACAATTCATTTATTGCATTCTCGGTAATTTGAGTGTGGTTGGGTGGATTGGTTATATCTTAAGAGAGATTGGTTACAATATTGCACCTAGAAGGAAGTTGGAACTAGACATATATATATATATATATATATATATATATATATATATATATATATATATATATATATATATATATATATATATATATGTGTGTGTGTGTGTGTGTGTTTCAAATACTGATGTTTTACTGTGTTAATATACTCATCTTGCCGGTACAATTGAAAAGCCCATGCCAGCTTCCCTATAATATGTCATAAGTTTCCTAAAAATTAAGTTCGTAGCATATTGTCTTGTTTGCGTGCATTTTTTTTTGCTTCATCTAGATACCAACGAGAATATTGCTATGGATCAATAGGTACAGTATGCTCTGAACTTTCCTTGGTATGCAAGCTTGCCACGTATAGAAGCAAGAACATACTTGGATCAATATGGTGGTAACAATGATATCTGGATCGGAAAGACACTCTACAGGTAACGTTTTACTAATCTGCTTCAAATTCAAACATTGATCAATGGCATGTATCTTCAACAAAAAGTAATATTAATGTTACCCATTGGTCCATGGCATTCGGCAGGATGCCACTTGTGAATAACAATGAATATCTAGAGCTGGCAAGACAGGATTTCAACCATTGCCAAGTTCTACATCAGCTTGAGTGGCATGGCCTACAAAAGTATATTTTAATTCTGTAATTTTCATTTTCTTGCATCTCATTCCCCTGCATGGACCTAGCTTAAACATTATAGTATTCTTTGGCACCATACATGTTTAGGTGGTTTATCGAGAATGGCCTGGAAGCTTTTGGCGTGGCAACACAAGATGTTTTGAGAGCTTATTTTCTAGCTGCTGCTTGCATTTTTGAACCAAGCCGTGCCACTGAGCGACTTGCATGGGCCAGAGTGTCAGTGCTTGCCACTGCTATTTCTGCACACTTTTGTAGTGGTATGTTGAGCATGAAAATGATTTATTGTTTCATGCACAGCAATGTCTACGAAGAAAATGGTGATGTATCATGGTGAGTACTGTAACCAAACATCATTGAACATTCTGGTCATGAATCATCATGTGACATGATAATGGTTTACAGGGATGTTTTGATGTTTGTTCTCTATAAGAAAAATGGCAAACTAATACGAGTATTTAGGTAGACTAATTTCCACTAATAGACAGTTGAAGAAATGGATATAACAAAGCCAATTATTGTAAAGTTCAGATTTTGGTACTTGCATAGACTCTAATTTACTTTGCATGTGGTCACAAAATGTCTCTGAATGTTTTAGAAAAATGGCTGTATTCTTAGTATATTATCGGAAAATTAGCATTACTTTCTATAATAATTCATCACTTACATGTGAGGAGGCCACATTTAATATTGCAAACCTAAAAAGATGAATTCTGTTTATTTAAGTTATGTTGTACTAACCCTTTCTCTGTTATAACCTTTTTTCATACTGAATATTTCATATTTGCTACCACATAAAGCAATGAACAGGTTTGTGCAATAAAATTAGAAATATCATTTAACTTATTTTTATTGTCGAATTCAATATCTGACCAACCAATTCATTAAGTTTGTTATAATTATAAATGAAAGAATTGAACTTTCAGTTTGATCTATCTGTTCTTGCCTATCACGTGAACAACAGAAAACGTGTGTCAAATGTGTTAGGGGGACAGAACAGGTAATCTCTTTTCATAGTAGTATAGCTATAGTGCAAAAAACCATTGAAAAAGAAAGTGGTTGCTTGAAATAACTTTTGCAGTGATAAAAATAAAAGAATAAAATACAATATCCATTTAATCCAAAACAATTGCCCTTGAAGTTACCCATATTTTTTTTAGATTTTATAAAAATAACGTTGTCATGATGCGACACAGCCTTTGATGTGCTATATTACAGAATCATGTACCTGTCAAGGTACTGGAGCACGCTAGAGGCTTGGTAGTAGCATGACACCTTCCATTTTAGCACTGCAGCAGCACTATTGCAAAGTTTTGTAAATTAGAACTTGAAATCATCATGTGGCTATTATTATGTAAATTAGAACTATTATTCATTAGTTACTTAGATATTATGTCATTTTAAATATAGAAAAACATTTAGGATGGCATGGCGTGCCTTGAGTATACCTCATAAGGTTAATTACGGATGCAACTATGCAATTTGTTATACCACCTACAATGTAATATATGAAATTCTTTAAAGGAGTTTCTCAGTGCTATAACAAAAATTGTGCATTCAGGCTTAAAGAAAATGCAAAAGACGAAATTCTTGTGAGGGCACTTCAGCGACTTATTGATTTATTGGCACAAGAGGCAAGTACTCATGAAGGACCAAAATACATCCACAATCTCTTACGATGTGCTGTAAGTTAAACAAAGAACTGATCCTATTTGAAAATTATTACAAAGTTTTATTATATAAACATTCTAATATCATTCTTTGAATTTCTAGTGGATCGAATGGATGATGCAACTGATAAATAGAAAGGATTATAGATATAGTAAATCCAGTCTAATGCAAACAGGGTCATGCATGGTTCATGACAAACAAACATGTTTGCTTCTAGTTCAAATTATTGAGATTTGTGCTGGACGAGATACTGAAGCAGCATCTATCATAAACAACATGGATGCTTGGTTTATTCAACTCACATCCTCTATTTGTGACAGTCTCTACCACAAGATGCTACTTACTCAGGTAGCCCGTCCATTTCAAAAATTCTTTCCTCCTTTTGTATGTAGCTATATGATGCCATGATTATTATGTTTTTTTTCCCTCTGAATAAATGGATCCGATGAGAAATCAATGAACTACTTTTACCTTTTTGGGTGGCTTAACTGGAACGAAAGCCCCCTCCATGTGTAAAACTAGTGAAGACCTTTCATAAAAACACAATACTTAATATCTCAAGCAACTCTAAAATTAAGTGTTTTGTGTTTTGTTACCTTAACATTTTCAAGATAAAAATCTATTTAATTTGAGATAAATATAAAATTACAAGAAATAGTTATCAACAATAGAAACACTTATTTAAATTTATCTCTTTATTGTTTTTTGACAGCAATTTAGTCGATCAGGGATCTTTGTTGTGTCAAAATAAATCCATTAATCTAGCTTAAAAACTGTTCTAAGTATTTATGTCATGTGGAACTACATGCAAAATTAACATTAGTTTAGACCAGAATATGAGATTGGTTTCATTTTTCATCTTTTAGTATGTTACCACAAACTGTAACTCTAAAATTTAGACTTGGTATATAAAAATACAATACATTGCATTTTGTTTGACAGTGCATGTAACATAATATAAATAAAATGAATGATCCTTATTTTGATTTATGGCTCATAAATTTGTTATATTTTATGCTAATTGGCAATTAAAAATACAATACATTTCACTTGGTTTCACAATTCATGTATTATAATATAAATATAATGAATGATTATTTTGATTTATGGATCAAAAATTTATTATGTCTTATATTAATTGGTATATAATAATGGAATGCATTTAATTGGTTTCACAATTCATGTATTATAATATAAATATAATGAACTATTCTTGTTCTTATTTCAAGCTCATAAATTTTTTATATCTTATGCTGATTTCATCAATAAAATCCCTCATGTCATAATGTTTTAGAGGGAGAAAAATAACAAGGCTCGTACTGCACTATATTATTAATATAAAAAAATATGTAACGGCAACACCAATGAAAATGGAAACAAAAACAAGAACAGCTCACAAAGAGTTTAGCAAATAAAAAATTATAGGTCAAAGGTTCTCTTTCACTCTGTGCATATGCATATGCATATGCGGAGCTACTTCCTCTTTAAAAGCTCTTTTCCAAGCATGGACGTGTGGGTTTTTTTCTGCTTCTCAATTCTCATGTCATAGGTAAACCTACCTCACTTGATATATATATATATATATATATATATATAGAGCATGTAACTTTCTACCTTACGTTCATTTGGCAGATTAAGAAACTACTAAATACAAAAGGAATTTAACATTTGTTGTAACATTTTTGTTATTACATTCAGTATATTTTCTCTGTTATTCTTCAGAATGAGTTAGGCTTACAGAGCTTTATGCTCTAATGTTTTTAATCATTTAATTAATGATGCAATTTATAGGACATCGAGAAGAACAAGGCAACAATAAGTCACATCGACAAGAAAATTGAGTTGGATATGCAAGAACTTTCCCAGTATATTCTTCAGAAATCTGATGATAGAACAAGTAACAACAAGACGAAGCAGACCATCTTGAATGTAGTCAAAAGCTGTTACTATGCTACTAATTGCCCGTCATATATGATAGATAGGCATGTTTCTAAAGTTATTTTTGAGCGTGTTATTTGAAAGGAAGTGTACATCAATGAATCAATTCTACGAAGAAATAGGGCACGATGTAAGGAGTCAAGTTTGGGCGACACTGGAGGAAACAATGGGAGCCAAAATTGATGTCCTATCTTTGCACGCAATTATGGGCATCTTGGTCAACTCAAATTGTAACACCTCAGCACTAAGTGCTCAAGATGTTACAACATCCTACTTTTTTTCATCAGTTTAACCAAGATTCTAACAACAGCTTTAGTAGGCTTCTCTAAACAATCACCACCAATACTAAACAAGTTTAACAAAATTTGCATAATAGCATGAACATGAACAATAATAATAATAATCTTAGAACCACACGCCCAAGCACGTCAAAGATCATGCACTCGAGAACACTCAAGTCCTTGTGCTTCGGAATGGTCGGGTCCACGTGCTCGAGAACGCCTGGATCACGTGTGTCCAGGAGCAATATTTAATTTTTGGTGACAATGAAGAACAAGGAATTATAGAAAATAAATAAACAACAAAAATTATCAATCAATATATAAATTCAACTAGGTTCACAGATATAAAAGTTCAACAACTAAACCGACTAAACACTTTATTAATCCAAGAGTGATCAGTAATACTAGATAATTGTGGTAGATTATGTGACAAGTGAAGTGTTGACGCTACTCCCATCTCATACATGTCATCTTCATTAATCACCTAAAAACATTAAAGAAACACGGGTGAGTCTACGACTCAAAGTACAAGATAAAATAATAACATAACCATTTATCACATTTATCTTATAAATAATCTTTTATCATTGGCAATGCAATGCCAATCTATCTATATGCTCATTTGCTCATCACATAGTTTATATCGATATAGATGAGTACACACCAGACGATATCACACCCTCTCATTCTCTCCATCCCGCGGAGGTGCCTACCTAAGTATGTCTTTTATTCCCAAAAACGTAGCACAAGGAGGCCCACACGTGTCACCTAATTTCGTCATGAATGCATCATATGCAAATAACATGATTTATCAATATTTAACATTTATCATCATCACCATTAATTTCATCATCATGTAATTTCCATAATAAATAAAAGTAATCATGTAAAACATTATGGTAAAAAAATTGCCAATATGAACAACGAGAGATTTAACAACCAAGTTATCATTGTATCATGCATTTGCCCTTTTACCCACGAGATACAAAATGGTGTACGGTTGAAGCCAAACCTAAATAAACACCTCCTACATTACATAACAACAATATCGCTCCTATGCATTGTCCTAGATCTAACTTTTCCTCCTGCCGGACAATTTCCCCTTTGCTGTCTGAATGGACAGAGGACCATAACTCCTAGCTCATGACCTCAACCATAGAAAACCATGAGTTCCAAAAAATATACAAAATTGTCTACAATTTTCTAGTTGGCCACATTTTCAAATTAATTCATTTAGCATCTCATTTCTAGCTTCGAAGACCATTCTATTGTTTTATTGGATAGCAGACTTCATAATTTCATATATATTTTTACACAACTCAAAATATAGTAAACCATAGTATCTCTGGAATCTATGGACATAATTTAGTTTGAACATCATCTAGGCCTAATAAGCACATTAACACAACTGCACCCAGCAGCGACCGATTTCTAGACAAGAGCCTTTTACAAGCCATAACTTTCTAACTGCTTAACTCAATTCAATGTTCTTATACTCTGATGAAACTTTAGAGAATTATCTACACTCTTCACAGCTTGGACATGCCATGAAACTGACTGTAGATGCTCCAAAATCAATCCAGAAGACAGAGACTACTATTAATCGAATATCGATCACTCCCAAACACCATATCGATGTTCTCTAACTTCTCCATCTACCACTAATATGACCATAACATTGCTCCAATGCAGCACAAACATGATGAACAACATTATAGGGTTCATACCTAAGTCCCGAAGTCTCACCGGAAACGTCGACAACGTCGGTCCTCCACGTTGCCCACACGTTTGTTGCTCCTTCAATCTTACCAAAACTTCTGTACCACATCCTCTGAGATCCTTGGCACCTCCTACACGCGGTGATGCAAACGGATCTTAGATCGGATTCACGGTTTGATGAGGAATGCGAAAAGAAAAATAAAGGGAAATTGGGATGTGTTCTGGCCGCAGCTGGCACAGTGCAGTCGCACTCTAACATGGCATTGAAGGTGCAGTGACGTGGCGGGGTAGTGCACCTCAACAGTGGTGGTGACACCCTGCAATGATGGTGGCTTGCATGGGTGTGTGACGTGGCGGGGAGTGGGGTGCGATGGCTGGCACGGCTGGCTGGGGCGACGTGTGGCACTAGGTTAGGCGGCTGCACCAAGGGAAGCCGACGATGCCGGGGGCTGGGGTTAAGGTTCAGCCCCCTTGACCTTTTATGATGGGGCGAACCGAGTCTGGCTTGGCACGCACATCGAGGCCAATCTGGCCCGGCACACGATTTCCCTATTTTCAGATTATTAGACAAATGAAGATGGCTACAATTACAAAGCTGTAGATCCTGTTGATGACTACAATTTGGACTACAAAAGCCGTTGGCGCAAGGCATGTCCTGCGCCACGTCCTTAGGCCCAACATGGCGCACAACTGAGCTCTGCAGTGATTAGCTTACACTGCACCCTCAGCTTCGACCGCACAGTTTGCGCCGTTCCTCTGCTGCTATGCTCGATCTATGCTGCACCCTTAGGCTGCCGCAAAAGGCCTTTCTTGCGTTGCCATCATCATGTCGCGCCACTCCTGACAAAATTAGACCTTGTCAGGATTAGGATAGTGCGCCTCATTTGATGGCAATGAAGAAGATGACCGAGCAGTGATGAGATTTGCTGCGTGATCACTAAATGGTGGCCAATGGGAAACGTGAGAGGATAAGAAGGGAAAGATAGGGAGCAACATAAGAAATTTTTGGGAGGGTCGAAGAGGTTTTTGGGATAAGGATTAAATCTATTAGAAGCTAATTTGTTTTTCTAGACTTTTCTATTAGAGATTTTATAGGAGGTGGAAGGAGTCGGCCTGATGAAGAACTACAGCCAAGGAAAAAAATTCAGCGAAATTTCACGAAATCTTAGTGAAATCTCGGATTTTGTCCAAGGACAAGATTCAAAATCCCATCGGAATGAATTTTTTTTCAAAATGCTACATTAATTTCAGTCAATTTCACCGAGATTTCGGTTAATTTGGTCAGATTTCATGTTTCATGTCGAGACCCTCCTTTTTGACGTGGAATATCAAGAAGGTCTCATGTGCATAATGTACTAGCCTCATGATCAATAGCTAGTACGCACATTCACAACATTGTTATCACATCCATACACAAGTCTATAATACATTAACAGAATATAGTTCTTACAACATGGCCTAAAGACCAAATTAAAATACAGCGAAAGATACAAAGTCCAGCAATATGCTTTTGCCCAAAATACAATAGGCAACTGACAAGGAGTAAACCCTAGAAAAGCTCGTCGATATAATCCCCGTGACCTACGGTGAAGTATACATCTTCAGGAACCTTGCTTTCTTCGTCCACTAAACCAACAAATTGATCAAGATTGAGTACTTTCGTACTCAGCAAGACTTATATTGTATCACAAATGCATATATATTAAAAAAACAGGCTATATCAATAGAAAGGCTGCTAAGATTATTTTGTAGTAAGCAGAATTGAACATGAATACCAAGTAGTAATTTGCAAGCGGAATTTGTAAGAGCAAGTTTAACCAATATGTAAATAACAAGTAAACATAACATAATAACTCATAGTCTTCCATGATTGTGAGTATCGCATCAATCTTTTGCCAATCCCTGGCATAACATCTGAAATATAGATTTTCCAACAATATTTCCATATTCATCCCTATTTTGTAAAGTGTTAAAATTTCTAACTATGTGATGACTTTACCAAATGCCCATGACCGCAGATGCAGCTTTTCAAAAAGTTTTACACTCTGCAGAGGCATATATCTTTACCCACAAGTCATGATCGACTCTTTTTGTATATCATTAGCACACTTCCTTTGGTGTGCCACAGAGAGTCATGACATAACCGTTATATTATCTAGACCATACTTTGCACCAGCCCGGTGACGACAAATCTTTACTATGGAGGCAAAAGATATTTGTGCAATCAATGTATGACTAATGGTTATACACCCATTGTCCCATTTCTCCCCATAGTAAGGCGTACACCGTTGTATCAGCAATCATTGTTCCCATCACCTTGGTGTGGGTGCCCCTTCGAGCAATCTGTCTCAGAAAGTTCGTACTATCCCAGCCTTCCAACATGCAAAGTTAGACCTAAATAACTTAATAGATTAAGGCTATCACATACTAGCACTTGTAGTTACACTAATTTCTTGACTTGAAAACAATATAATAGTTCGGTCCTTAACCGACTTGGGCGAGAATACTCCCCCTACACTACGTGCAAGTCCCATGCACATTCGGCTACTATCATATCTCGCCCTCGTCAAACCATAGTTTTTATTTTGACTTTTATACCAAAATAACAGCAACTACTATACTCAATATGTCCAATATTTTAAACTTTAGACGAATAGTGTACCCGACCATTCGTCATCCCAATTCTAAAACATGTCTAAGCAATTGCACAAATAATCGAATATACCTATTTAGCATTGCTATAATATCTAACCCTAACTTAGGTTTATCAAGATTGACATGACAATACTTATTAAGGAAGTTTCATGAAATGCTAGGTTATATCTACTAGTACTCACAATATAGCAATTTAATGAAATTACACGCATGAATAATAGGTTTGACAAAAACAATGTAAATTAATTTAAGTATTGGGATCAACATAATTAAGGGGGTGCTTGCTTCGCTCGTTGGATTCAATGGCGAAGTCGGAGTCGACAGTAGCAATGTCGGGGACGTCGGTGTCTATACGCAATTCGTCGCGAAGCAACAATAAGAGGTAAAATAAGTCAAATAACATCAACTCCAAATAAAATTTTAGAAATAGAGGGCTCTGGTTTTATATTGATTTTTACATTGTGTGTTAACAATTTTTTAAGTTTATGTAAATAAGCTAGGCTTTTATTTACATTTTAATTTGGTGCAAGAATCATACTTATTAAGAAAAATCTGCAAACTACTTTTGCTTTCACTCATTTTACCAATTTTTGAATTTTTTCGAAAAAGTTATTCAATTTTGAATAATGCATAATTGAATGTTAACCCTATTTAATGTTTAGATCAAACTAGGTCCAAATTCAAATATTTTTTTAGAAATGAAGCCCTTATGGCTCTGGAGTTTTTAGAAATTTGTTTCATCAAATTTTGAGTTAGGTTGCAAAATTTTGGAATAGTACATATTCTAGGTTTCATTCAAATTTTAAGTTCGAAAATCAAGACAATGGTTAAATTTTAAATATTTTTGGATATTTGGAAAGATCATGATTTTAGATGAATTCAAACTTGTTTGACTAAATTTGGAGCTAGGATGCAAAAGATATAAGCATTTGAATGAGGGCTGTCCTGAAATTCACCCAAAAATGGAAAATACGCTTTCAAACATAGAAAATGTCTTTTCGCAATTTCCGGATTTTCTCAATTGCGCACAGGGGCCGACATCCTAGGCCCAGCCATCAACGACCGAGCTCGGCTGAGAGGGGAGTCACTGACAGCCCGGGCCCGCTCGTCAGCGACCCGGAGTAGGGGAGGCTGAAGGCGAGCTCATCGGTGGCGATTGGCGGCGGGTGAGTGGTACCATCAGCTTCAACAGAGCGAGAGGAGTCTAGGGGAGGCCTCGACGGTGGTTGGCGGCTATCGGAGATGGCCGACGATGAGCTCGAGCGGAGACGGTAATGGCGAAGAGCTGTCGGGAGTTTTGGAGGTAATCAAGCTTGGGTGATAGAGGGGCTAAGCATCAGTGGATCACTAAGGTTCCATTTTACCTATCATTTATAGTGGGGAACGACTGAGGAGTTCTACCACCGTGTGTCGGTCGTGGGGAAGAAGAGGGACGATGCTGCAGTGCTACGGCCCTTCGGTGCTAAAATTGAGCAGGGGGAACGATCAGCGAGTTCCATAGGTGCTACTGGTTGCATGGATTCGGAAAAGGCTTATCTTGGCAGCTCAATTGAGTTGCTTGCGCTCTCTGCTCTTTGGAGCTTCTTCAAGCTTCAAGGCACGATGGCCAGACAAGAGGGTGCATAGAGCGCGGGGAAGCATGAGGCACCCAGGGCGAGGCTAAGTAGGCTCTAGGAAAGAGGCTCAGTGATAAGACACGAGGGTTGACGCATGGTGGCAAGGTGGAATGGGCAATGGCGCATGGAAAACTCAGCAAACGGGCATGTGAACATGCCCAGGCAGAGGAATTGGCAGTGTCAACGGCAGGGCAACATGGAGCCAAGCGGCTCAAGTTCCATGGATGCGATAGCGCCGTGGCAGGAGTGCAAAGCCAGATACTTGTTGCAGCAATTGATTGGCAGGGCGGGACGGCAAAGCTTGGCATGAAGTTTGGCCGTAGGCGGGCTGCCATGGTGTGGTAACTGAGCACCAGAAGCTGCCGTGGCATAGGCTTGGTGGCCAGGGCGCAAGCATGCACGGCAAGCACTGCCTCGACGTTAACTCGTGCCTTGGCAGGGCTAGGTGAGGACCATGGTTGCCATGGCAAGGAATCCGGTGAGACGTGGCAGCGACGGTCTTGTGCGGTGGGGTAGCATTGGTCGCATGGCTGCTACGGCAGAAGATTGGGGCCAGAAACACTGTCGCGGCAGCGCTTCTGCAAGGACTCGGCGCAGGGAGAAAGAAGAAAGGGCAGAAGAGAGGGCAGCTAACTGGTGGGGCCAAAGGGTTGCTGAGGCTGCCAGTGGGCCAAGGAAGTCAGCGAGGTGACCAACTGCTAGCAGGGCCGACAAGACAGAGAGACAAGAGAAGAAAATGGAAAATCCAGTTTTATGAGTTTTGACAGCCCTTCGGTTTTGAATTTAAAAGAGCATTGAAATCAAGTTAGAAATTTTTGGAAATTTTTGAGAAGGATCCTGGTGAGGTACTTATGCTACCATAAAAATTTCATATTATGATCAAATTCAGAAATTTTATAAAATTCTGACAAGCCTATTGATCTATTAATGTCCTTTCTATTTTTGATTTTCTAAAGTCAATAAATCAGATAAAAATATTTTCAAAATTTTACTAGAAGATTCTAAGATACTGAAGATGATATTTTGAAATTTTCAAATCAATATCATGCTTAATTAGTTTTATAAAAATCGTACCTTGCGTCAGTTCCAAATTCCAATTTGCTGTTTTTGATTTTATTAAATAATAAATGGTTCAAGATTTTATAAAACTTTTGAGAGGTGATGATGGAGGCATATAGGGTTTAGATAAATTATTTACAAGTTTGTTGCAATTGGAAATTTTGACTGTGAAATTTTATAACCCTTATTCGGGTTACTTGAAATGCTTTGGATAATTTCAGAAAATCCAGAAAAATATACAAACTGAAATGCAAACCAAAAATCAATTCAAACATTTAAATTATACATTTTATTAGATTTGATATGTTACATTTCATGGACCGGTTTGCATTTTTTTCAGATTAGGGACCTATTTTTTGTGGATAATTATAATGCCATTTCTGCGGAATACATGTAAAAATTATGCAAAAATATAAATATAAATATATATATATATATTAAAAATATCTTTTACTCCCGGGTGTAGTTACTCCCACTTCTGAAATACTACTTAAACGAATTTGAAATACTCCTTTATCACTTTGGGTACACTCATAAACTAATTATATAAGATATTCCAATGTGAACCACATGAAAACATTGCAAGGGAGTACATAGTTTTTAGCGTATTTTAGAAATACCTTTATATATGGACATAAAAAGGAGTATATCCAAAAAAAATACATACCACCTTTGAAAAAATGTAAATACTACATAGCTAGTCTTATATGCTCGTATATTACATGTACATACACTCCGTTGTGCGAGATACTCTTTACGTTGTGAGATACAACGTAGGGAGTAATTACTCCCAGATGCATCTTGTGTTTGGCTTTTTTAACAGTCATTTCCTGCAATATGCTCCACTGTACAAAACTACAAATAATCGCACTGAGGATAATTCCACCTGGTTGTTTATGCATGGCCAGCAGAGAATGCGAAGAGCATGTTTATGCATCAACGCAAATGAGAAATATATTCTTGTTACGCTAGTAGAGTACTTAATTTAGAGCGGCATGACTAGTAGTGTTTTTTCTTTCTTTTGGCAGTTAACTCCATGCGTGGTGCACATACCTACGGTCCGGCCGGATTCACGGGCAATTAAGCCTGCATGATGTCTTAAGCAAAACCTTGATTGACAGGCAAAGCAAATAAAATGACCAACAGAGAAAGCAAGTTGCTCATGGGCTCATTTGCACTGCCTGCCACCTGACCAACAGACAAAAGAACCTTGTTCATTTGCTCACGGCCTCACTCACTCACATCGACCCTCGCTCCCCCACTGTCACCACACTCGGTTCCCTCGGCGTCGACACAGATCCAGCCAACTCCGGCAGCCTCCGTTGAAATTTACGATGCATCTTGGCTGTCTAGAACGAGATCGTGCCCCTGTAAGCCGAAATCTTGGTAAGGTTAACAAAATCTCGTTTTTGTCGCCAGGATAGGTAAGAAAAAAAACTCGTTTTTTTGTCCAAAATTTTGTCACCTGGGATGAAGATTTCGCTTATTTATGCCGGATTGATGCTCTTATGTGCCGAATTAGTGTTGTTTACGGCCGGATTTGGCCGGATTCACTTAGGTTTGTGATTGAGCTTAAGTTTTGGTTGTGGCAGTAACACAGGAGTAGTTCTATATAAACATGAATATGCTACTAGCATTGGCATAATGGAGAGGAAAAGAGCCATGCAGCATATGAAGCAACTCAGTTCAGTAACGTGGAGTAACTAGCAATGTATTACGATGACACCTATGCACGCATGATTCAATTAATTGTTTTGTATGTATGTGACATGGGTTATTAATTCTTGTAAGTATATGACATGGGTTATTAATTCTTGTATGTATGTGACATCTTTTGTCTTCCGTTTGCAGATTCTCATGATGGCAAATCGTGTGGGTATCGTTTGGGAGCATGGGGAGCGCATCGGCCAAGGATCGAAGTGCAACTACAGTCCTATGTTATGAAGGGGAAGGCGCGATCTGTCTGAAGGAACATCTCGTTGGCCGCTCTGGTGAGGTGAGGGCCTACCCTGGCGTGCCTAAACAGGTTAACGACAGGCTGGCGGGTGCTTTACGTGGGTTAACAAAGTTTTCGGCCACCCCATCTGGCAAGGGAAAACGAATGCCCCAAAGTGATGATGAGGCGGACATGTGCAGCGATGATGACACGGAGACACCGCCCTAGGAATGTGTATCTCCAGGAGTCCACTGATAGCAGCTCGGCGATAGAGTCTGAAGGCGACGATAGTGGGTACTCCCTCTGACCCCGTATACAGCCACAGTCACCACAGGGAGCATCGCAACAATGGGGTAGTGCCTCGAGGAAGGTGATATGGCACCAATTACCAACACTACTTTGCATCATGTTCTGAAAGTGCAAATCAAAATGAACAATCAAAGTGGTGCCGAGGGGGTGGTGAGGGAGGAAGGGTAAGGGAGGATGGTTAAAATCCTAAAACATAACAAGTATATTGTCCCAGCAATACGTACATCATATGGAGGCAACACATATACTACATATAGATGCATAGGCCACCAAAGGGCATGGCTACATAGGCCAAGGTGCTATAACCACATGGGACAACCAAAGGCATGGCCACATGGGCCACATGGATGGAGGGTATGTGGTCTTGCACATGATTTGAGAAGAGAAAATGACAACCCAAGTCATAAGAGAGAAGTAAGGAAAGAATCCAACTCGGTTTGGAAAGAAGGAAAGAAATCAACTCGGATTGATAGCACATGCCGAATTAAAAAGTAAAACTATCTTGTCCAAGCTCGGAATTTGATGTTCTTGTATTTTCCAGAAAGCTTACGAGATTGTCTTCGTATCTTTCTATAGTGAGACCTTCTAATTTTGCTTCCTTCTATGTTTAATCTGGCCGACAAGTTTAAGCCTGCTGGTTGGCCGAATTTGAGATTTTAAATTTGTAATCTCTTTCTAACTCTTAGAGTCCAAGATGTATACGTTTAGGAGGTAAATTTTGGTCAGTTTAGATGTGTTTGTGCTATGCATTATGAACCAATATAAGGCCTAGGGGCATACTCCATTGTTGAGAGCAGAGTTGATGCATTGAGTAAAATTCTAAAAAATCACCATGGTGTTTGATGGCCATCATTGAGATGCGTTCTTGAGTTGAGTTGATTGTTGTGAGTTGGGAGAGAGAAAGAGAGTTCATTGTGCAAGTTGAAGACTCATCATTTTCAGATTGTGCCGAAGAAAGCACATGCAATTCTATCTTTTCAGGTTGGTTTGCAAGTTATCGTGAGTGGTACCGTGAAACATCGGGCATCTCACGCATCAAATAGCAATTCCTGCTAGTTGATCCGTATCATTTGGTATTCCTACTAATTGATCCGTATCATTTGGTATTAGAGCTTTCGTTGCTCACGGTGCCATTGATTTGTTGCTATCATCAATGGAGGACATGGAGGTGATCATCCAACTTGGTTTTGAATTGGCTGCATGTGAGGAGGATCCTTTACTGAAGCCAGACAAAAGGGATACGTTCTTTCGACGATGCTGGATCAGGTACACCGATTGTGCTATGATGATGGACCATGGGAGTTTCATCAATGCAGCGAGCAAGACGCTTGTGGACAAGTTAGGATTGACAACAACACCACATCCAAAGCCATATAAGTGGCCATGGTTGTATCGTCATATCCCAATTACACAACAAGTGAAGGTAAAATTTTCTTTTGATGGATATGCTGATGTTGTTACTTGCGATGTAATTCCTATACATATACGAGTATGTTCTTTGGTGCTTGGATACAATTGGATGGAGCAGGAAATTCGTAGGATTTAGAATTCTTCCTTGCCCACCGTTCGGTATTCTTTTCCTTGAAAGACTAGCCATTGAGTGATTGAACCATGGACGGACCAGCAATACTTGGAGGATAGTCAATAGCGTGATAATATTCAAGCTAGATTTGAAGCACAACAGCAAGAACAAAAGAAGAAAGCACAAGAAAAAGCTCAAAAGCAGGAAGAAGAAAAGATGGCCGAAGAAGTAAAGAAGAAAGCTAAAAAGGAGGCCATTATTTCATGTTACGAACAGCAAGGAGAGTTGTCTACTCATGATGGCAACATCGACATTGAGACACTGCTAGAAGGTTTGTGCATGATGACCAAAAAGATTTGTGTTGACAACACTACAATTCTTTCAATGGGACAACGAACCAACGTATTCAAATCAGCATGTAAAGTTGAAGGCAAAATTTGCAAGTTTATCATTTATGCTGGAAGCTACAACAACCTCATTAGCAAAGAATTAGTGTAAGCTTTGGGATTGACAACATGGCAATATCCGGAACCATATTATGCTCAATGGATGCACAATGTTGGTAAGCTAAAAATTACTCACTGTGTCAAACTGTCTTTTTCAATGGGTACGTATCAAGACAAGGTGTTGTGCGACGTTGTGCCAATGTATGTATGTATGTATGTCACTTGTTATTGGGGTGACCGTGGAAATTTGATCACAACGCTACACATCACGGGAAGTTCAATAACTACTCTTCTGTGCATGTGGGCAGATCATGCATATTATGTCCTATGCTAGAGAGTGCAATTGATGCTGAGGAGATCATCATCAAAAATAAGATTTTGAAGCATATCCCGAAACCGAGGACTGTTTTGCTTGAAGGGAGAGGGAATGATATGGTCCCAATTACCAACACTACTTTGAATCATGTTCAAATGTGCAAATCAAAATGAAAAATCAAAGTGGTGCTGTTTTGAATAAAAAACGAAGTTCAAGCATGTGGCCAAGGGGGAGGTGAGTGAGGAAGGCCAAGGGAGGATGGTTGGAATCCTAAAATATGAAAAGTATATTATCCCATCAATACGTAAATAATATGGAGACAACACATTTGCTACATATGGATGCATAGGCCACCCAAGGGCATGGTCGCCTGGGCCAAGGCGTTATAATCGCATGGGAGAACCAAAGGCATGGCCAAATGGTCCAAGGCCACATAGGCCACATGGATGGTATCAACGATCGGGATCGCCTGCCGCAAGAAGAGGGAAGGAGTGATGTGGGAGCAGGGCCCAAGACCGTGCCCGCCCAAAGGAATGGGTGTAATCGTTGCTAAGAGAGAGAGAGAAAGGGAAACTAGCATGAGGAGTTATACTAGTTCGAGCCCCCGGCACGGGTAATAGCTCTACTACAGTCTTACCCGATGGCGAAAGGTGGAAGATGATGCATTGTGGTTGAATACAGGGGGTGCTCGAGCTCGAGCAAGCACGAGCTTGAGTGTGATGTATGTTGCTTCTTTTTCTTTGCCATTTTCTCCCACACAGGGGGAAGGTCCTTATACTTCTACTGCCTAGTCCGTTACAAGAAATGGCCAGGCAAGATTCTCGGGTCCGTGGCGCCAGATCCGAACATGATGCACAGTGCAGTCGGGCGGTAACGGCGCCGAAACTGTAGCTCACGTTCGCCTTGACTCCACCTTTTAAGGCTCCTCCTTGACTTGATAACCGCCGTTTTTTGCAATCCAACCAAGTCCCCCGAGCTCGACCTCGGGCGAGCTGGGTCCTTGGTCGAGTGAGCTCGGGCCAGTGGGCCATTGTCTGTGTCGGGGTAACCAGTCCCCGACAAATGGAGGATATGTGGTGTTGCACATGATTTGGGAATAGAACAGCTCAAGTCGTTAGAGAGAAGCAAGGAAAGAATCCAACTCGGTTTGGAAAGAAAGAAAGAAATCAACTCGGATTGACAGCACATGCCGAATTAAAAAGTCCATAGCTTTCACTTCCAAGCTCGTAATTTAACATTCTTGTACTTTCTTGAAAGCTTACGAGATTATCTTGATATCTTTCCATAGTGAGACCTTCTAATATTGCTTCCTTCTATGTTTAATCTAGCTAACAAGTTTCGGCCTAACGGTTGGCCGAATTTGAGTTTCTAAACTTATAATCTATTTGTATCTCTTAGAGTCCAAGTTGTATACGTTTATAAGGTAAATTTTGGTCAGTTTAGATGTGTTTTGGCTGTGCATTGTGCACCAATATAAGGCCTAGGGGGCATACCCCATTGTAGAGAGCAGAGTTGATGCATTGAGTAAAATTTCAGAAAAATCACCATGGCGTTTGGTGGCCATCATTGAGATGTGTTCTTGATTTGAGTTGATTGTTGTGAGTTGAGAGAAAGAAAGAGAGTTCATTGTGCAATTTGAAGACGCGTCATTTTTAGATTGTGCCGAAGAAAGCTCTTGCAATTCTTTCTTTTCAGATTGGTTTGCAAGTTATCATGAGTTGTACCGTGAAAGATCGGGTATCTCACGCATCAATTATCAATTCCCACTAGTTGATACGTATCATTTGGTATTCTTATTAATTGATCCGTATCAGAACGGCTCACAGAGGCAGTCTCGGATCGGTGATAAACTCTGGAGGTGACAATAGCAGGTACTCCCTCTGACCCCGTGCATAGCCACAGTCACCATAGTGAGCATCACAACATGGGGTAGTGCCTCGAGGAAAGGCTCACAGAGGCAGACCCATAGTACGGGGAAGGGGACAACGACTGGTGGGGTTGGACGACAGGCAGGACAGTCTCAAGATGACATGGGCTCGTGGTCTAGCAGCCACTCTTCAAGTCATTGCGGCTTCCCAAGTAAGCAGCCTGGGTACCCTATGTTACGGTACAGCTTGATGCCCTATGGAGGGGCTTACGGTGGGTACAGTCACAAACAGAGTCACGACGGATCGAGCATGTCATCGTTCTTCAACTACATTGATCCCTACGTTGATCCGTACGTACGATAAATGCTTGTCAGGTACCTACACCAGTCGGAGAATCCTAAGGCCTGGGCAGTGCATTACAAACACTGGAAGGCCAGTTGGCTACCGCGAGACATGAACTGGGAGGAGTACAAGCAATCGCACAAGCGGAAGCATGGCGAGATTATTGTCGATGATGTGGAGGTGCAGTTTGCACCATACACATACTACTACTCGTAGATACATTAATGCATAGTTGTGTATGCTTTACATGTTCGTACTCCTTTAATTATGCTTTACATCTTTCTGCAATACATGTTCATACTCGTTCTTTAATTGTGCCTCTTGCAGGTGGTTAGACACAATCAGCCACATCACAATATCACACAAACATCAGTTGAGAGCATTTTGCAGTGTGAAGTTTCGCAAGATATTGGTGAAGCCATCATAATGTCTAAATTTTTGTTTTACCCAAAGTCAGGTGCATTATCTTGCCAAATAATCAGTTCTATTTCAAACAAGCTTACCATCTGTTCTTTTTTTTTGCAGATATTCAAGAGGAGTCAGCCAAGGCCTATGATCTTGCTGCTGTTGAATACCGAGGTGCCAATGCTGTAACCAACTTCGAGATTATGCTCGATTTGGCACGTATGTCTGTGAATGAAGAAGGAACATAAGGTCCCAGAGAAAAGTAAGACTTGTACGCAAGGATTCAAATTTCGTTTTTGGATCAAATATCGCCCGGGATGGGAATTCAAAATTTCGTCAAAATTTAGGTATTTTGGACAAATCTCGTTCGAAATTAAAAAACAAAAATTCAAATCTAGTTCATTTTCTACCGAGAAAAACGAAATTTCGCCGAAAAATCCCGAAATTTTGGGCGAAATTTCCGAAATTTTGGTATATTTGCATTGGCTGAAAAGTGGGTCAAATTACAACGGAAACTTTTAAATTTTTTTGTGAAAGTTACTGACACATTAGTGATATTACCATAAAAATTTCAGATAATTATCACATTTGAGAAAGTTTTAAAAATTCAAACATTGCTACTATCTTGATAAAACGCTGACCGGGAAGTTTGAACCGAATGAAAAATGGTCCAAACCACGTTATAAAATTTTGAAATTTTTTTTGCATGTTTATGATGAATCACTAATATTCTCATAAAATGTTTAGATGAACATCAAGCATCATGAACTTTTAAAAATTCAAACAGTGCTACTGTCCTGTTAAAAGGCTTACCGGCAAACTTGAACAAAATGGAAAATGGTTCAAACCACATTAGAAAGTTTTCAAACATTTTTTGAATGGTCCTGATATAATATTAATGTTTATATCAAATTTTTAGAAGATTATAATGTTTAAATAATTTTTAAAAAATTTGACAGTGCTACGTCGTGATAAAAGCCTAATGATCAATACATAGATTTGCTTTAGCAATCAAAAAGGTTTAAATTTTTTTAAAAGTTTACAGAAGGGTGATAAGGAAGTTATTAAGATCTCATAAAATTTTTGAATCATGATCACACTCCAGTGAATTTATAAAATTCTTACAAGGCACAATACCATTTATGTTCTTTCTCTTTTCCAGTTTTGAAATATAATATAACAAATGAAGTTCAATGCTTACATAGATTTGATTGACCAAACAAAAAAATTTATTGAATGGTACTAAGGCAATTATTAATCTCTCATAAAAATTTTAGATCATGATCACACGCGAGAAAATTTATAAAATTCTGACAAGGTTATTGTCCCACTTATGTTCATTCAGTTTTTGATTTTTTAAAGATAAAAAATTAAGTTAAATTATTTTAAAAAAATTTCTGTATGATTCTACACTATTAAAGATAGTACCATAAATTCTTTAGATCATTACCGAGCATGTAATATTTTATAAAAAGCTAACATTGTTTCTGCCAAAATTTTAAAATGTCTCAATAATTCGGTTTTTCAAGAAATTTTCATAGAAGATGACTTTCTGAAGGGTTATTGGACCAAATCCGGCCTTAAAAGGTTGAAAACCGGCCAAAAATCATGAAATTTCGGGCAAATTCGGCGAAGTTTCGCCTAGAAAAACGAAATTTTGATGTACTGTAGCAAATTAAAAAAAAAATCATCCGGCTAGTAGTTTGGATTTCATGGTGGCCCGAAATTTGAAAATTCACCGAATTTCGGCGAGATTTGTATCCCTGCTTGTACGTAGCTTTTATTCCATACACGCATGTTTTCAGAAGAACATAGAGTGAACTCAAACAGATAGAAAATTTTGCATTGATATAATTTGATTGTTTGCCAAATGTAACTACTAGAATTTGAAAATAGATCAAATGCTGCCAAAATTTCTAAATTTAAGGTATTTTATGTGTAAATACTTAGTATTTTGTGTTCAAATAGATAGGAAATGTACATAAATGGTTGCATGATTTTTTTCACATTTTTTCTCAATTTTTTAGAGCTTTGGGAGACCATTTTTCATTCGGTTGAAATTGTAAGCAAAAATGCGGAAGCTGTAAGATTGTTTAGCACAATTTGATTCAACTGAATAAGCAATCTTTATATGTGTATGAGCATGAATCATCTTTTATATGTGCAAAAGCACAAACTCACCTTGAGACATGTTAGTAATGCCTTGAGTATCAATTTTTTCTCTCCTCTTTTTCTTCTTAATCTTTAGATTTCCCTCAACGGTCAGAGAACTTTTCTATTCTTTTTCTTTATGTGTGTACTTTCTTTTTGTGCTCAGTTCCTTCCTATGGTACTTTCTTTCTGTGCTTAGTTCCTTCATATGCCTTTGATGTACAAGAGGAGGCTACTTTTATAGCCAAGGATATAAGCCACAGGAAGTCAATTTCCATGCGTACTAATTTAAAAGGCAGTAACAGTGCCAAGAAGAGTTACCAATTAAAAGCAAGAAGTTTCAGCACTTAAAACAAGCAGTTTCAGCACTTAAAACTTGATTGTAACTCAGTACTAAATGATATGACAACTGTAACTCAGCACTTTAATACATGCATGTAGCCAGCAATTCATCACTTATTCTAATTGCGCCAATATATGTATGGAAACTGAGGCTTATAAGTAATTCCTCCTGTAACATTATTGACGAATACTAATAAAAAGGATACCCCAACGGCCCGAAGCGACGAGCCAGCGGCCTCAAGCATATCTCCACTTAACAGTAAGCGCCCGCCCACCGACCGAATCGCTGAGATCGAGGCAAGGCATCCGCCCCGACCGCCGGGAAGCGAATCCGACCAGACGGCGCCCCGACCCCTCTTGGCGGGCGGGATCTCCGACTCAACCAAACCAAGGTGACGAACGCCGAGTGCCGCGTGTCGTCCTCATCGCCTACCGCCACGCACTTCGAATAAGGTCAATCGAGCGACTATACAAGGCGGTGGCTCCTTCCCAAGAAGATCGGTGGTGACGTGGAAGACAAAGCTTCGGCCCCATCAACCGATCATGTATAAAGACGAGCGCACGCTCCCTCCCGAGGCGCACCAACGCCACGCACTCGACGCCAAGATTCGCAAGGATCACAGAGGGCAAGTCGCTATTTCGAAATACCTAACCTCCCGACCACCAAGGCTACCAACCCAAAGATGGGCAAGACGGGTGGCGACCAGTCCACAGGACGAAGGACCGGAGCTCCTAGCATAGGTCACCTCGCTTTTCCTCCAGACTCTCGATGTAACCTGCCCCTTCCTTCTGTATAAAAGGAGGCAGGGCTAAACGATTCAGGGAGGGCAACGAGCGAGAACGAGAGAGGGAGAGAGCGCTATCAAACCCATCTCGCTAAGCCATTGGCATTCTCGCTTGTAAACTTTGTGCAGTCATCTGTACCAAGAGTAATACAACACCACCACACGAACTGGAGTAGGGACCTTCACCAACCAAGATACATCTTGGGCTCACGAGTCTAACCATTCAGCAAAGTGGAACGCGCACCCCTAGACTTACAAATTTACTTGCCGGCGCTCCCGAAAACGCCGACAGTTGGCGCGCCAGGTAGGGGACTTCGCGTGTCTTCATCACCATCTCCGGATTCCGTTTATCTCCTTGATGGCATCCACCCACTGCGACGGCATGATCGGTGCGGGAACCGGATCCGCTTGGCCTCCTCGACCGCCACCCCGACGGAGGGCTTCACGCTGCCCCGCTGCCTCCGGAAGACAAAGCCACGAGAGCTTGGGCGCCCTCTCCGACGATTGCTAAGCTCCGGCTTGGCGCCCTGCAGCCCCGGCCGGAACCCGAGGAGTGCTCCGCCGCGTCGGCGAAACTCCCAGAGGCCCGGCGGTGACCATGTCACCCCGTAGGCTCGCGATCGGTGGCGATGGCGGCTACCGCGGCCTCCATCCACGAGCTTCCGGAAGACTCTTCCGACGCGACTCAGCTCCGACACGAGTACCACGCCGCAGCGCACTCGCGAGTGCAACATGGCGGCACCGCCGATTTGCCCGCAGCCCTCGTGGCCGCGGGACCTCCTGTCCGACGCACTCAGGCGCAGGAGGAGGAGTGCCAGCGCGAGCGTCTCGAACGCGCTCGCACTGCCGCGCGAGCTCCAACAACAGCGCAAAGAGTTGGAGGAACGAAGGATCGAAGCTCGACCGCTCCAGCCAACTCGAGCAGAGGGGCTCGAGGCCCGCATGTGCTCGGCGACGCGCAGCACGCGGCGCCAGCACACCCCAGCAGCGGAAGGGTCCGACGGTCCTCACTTCTTCCCCACGCCAGTCAAACGCGTGGCGCGGCCGCAATGTCGCCGAGGCCTCCCGAGCCGACCGACCCGGAGGCCAAGGCCACCTACCAAAACCTCCGGCCGGTAGAGCACGCGCCGCAAAGACATGCATGCCTCCGCTCCTATCGCTCCGAGCCACCTCGCCACCGGGCCCGGCCGCTGTCGGGGCGGATGGGTCCGCAGACAGCGCCGCCGCACCATGAGCCACAACAGCCTCGCGCGCCCGGTGCGCCAACGCCTGATGCCTACGATATTCGCGCTACCCTTGAGGCGCGGAGAAAGATGGCGGAAGAGGCCGCCACTCACGGGTTGTGGCGGCGGGCACCACCATCGCAGCCGAGCCCCGACGGTCTCGATCGCGGGCGTTCGCCAGGATCCGCCAGCGGACTTCCCCGCCGATTCCGAGCGCCTACCAACATTGCCAAATACACCGGGCCACAAACCAGTGTGTCGGCTCAAGATTACCGG
Source organism: Otatea glauca (assembly GCA_036346275.1). Taxonomy (NCBI): domain Eukaryota; kingdom Viridiplantae; phylum Streptophyta; class Magnoliopsida; order Poales; family Poaceae; genus Otatea; species Otatea glauca. Next base: position 15,595 of record JAYEVK010000248.1, on the reverse strand, counting down.
CTCGCATGTCGGCGGGAGGAGCAACGGATGACCTCTTCATCATCCAATACCTTCCCATCTACCTCGCAGACCGCCCGAGCTGGCTCGAGTACTTGCCGCCAAAACCATCGTGGATCGGACCGACTTGAAGGCCCTCTTCGTCGGCAACTTCGTGGCACTTACAAGCGCCGAAACTCCCGGGACTGAAGGGCTACAAACAAAGCAGCCTGTGGAAACCCTCCGGACTACATCCGCGGTTTTCCGCTTGGTCAACGAGCTCCCGACATCTCCGACGCCGATGTCGTGGGAGCATTCATCTACACACTCCCGCAAGGCCTTGGTACACAAACTAGGCCGCCTCAAGCCCGAACTACCAAGGAGCTCCTCGACATCGCCATCAACCACGCCCGCGAGGAGGCCGTGGGGCCATCTTCGAGGAGGAAAGGCCCAGCCGAACCCGGCGTCCGCGATCGTCCCTTCCGACCGCTCCGACAAACTAAGCGGCACGGAAGCGATCCGCGAGCCCTGTGGTCGCCACCATCGACCGCCTCGCCAGCGCGGAAAGCGACCGACCGCCGCGCCCGACCACTTCGAGAAATTGATGGACGGCCCGTGCCCAAACCACGGGTTCTCCGTCAAACACAAGTACCGGATCGCGAGGTCTGAGGCGTTACCTCTCCAGCGTCCCGCAACGCCGCGTGGTAAGGGAAGAAGCTCACCGCGCCCGCGGGCCGCAGAAAAAAGGCGCACGACGAGTTCCCAACCCGACGGCCGCCTCATGATCTTTGAGGACCGCCCGCTATGCCGACAAGCGCCGCTCAAGCTCGCTTATCGCGAGGTCCATACCGCCGCGCCATCGCCCCCAATACCTCCGCTGGTCGGAGTTCCCGATCACCTTTGATCGGACCGACCACCCCGACCACGCTCGCACCGGGAGATACCCCGTGGTCGCCCGTCGTGGGAAGAAGCGCCTTTCAAAGGTGCTCATGGACGAGGCGCGCCTCAACATCCTCGCCGAGACGCCGACGCTATGGGGATCCCGCGCCCACCCTCCGACCTAGCAAGACGCCTTCCATGGCGCCATTCCCGCCAAGAGCCCATCCACTCGGGCAGATCGACCTGCCCGTTACCTTCGGGGAACCGGGAAACTTCCGCACCGAAACCCTCGCTTTTGAAGTCGTGGACTTCCCCGGTTCTTACCATGCCATCCTGGGACGGCCATGTTACGCCAAGTTCATGGCGGTCCCCAGCTACGCCTACCTCAAGCTGAAGATGCCAGGGCCACGGGGAGTCATCACCGTGGCATCGTCTTTCCAGCTTGCCTACAACTGCGAGCGCAGTAGCTAGAGCTTGCCTCGCGATCATCGCGTCTGCCGAGCTCGACAACCTCGTGAGGAAGCCTCCGAATCCGCCCCGAGTCCGGCAAGTCGGGCGGATCCTTCAAATCCGCCGAGGACACGGCGAGGTCGCGGTCGATCCTCGTGATCCGACCAAGACCGCGCGGATCGAGCCACGCCCCGCCAAATAGGAAAGCGCGCTCGTCGACTCCCTCCGCACCAACAAAGACGTCTTCGCATGGAGGTCCTCCGACATGCCAGGAATCCCAAGGGAAGTCGCCGAGCACTCCTTGAGCATCCGACCAGGCTCAAAGCCGGTCGCCCAACGCCTGCGCCGCTTCGACGAGGAGAAGCGCAGGATCATAGGGGAGGAGATCGCCAAACTTCTCGCCGCAGGTTCGTGAAAGAGGTGCGCCACCCGAGTGGCTAGCCAACCCCAGACTTGTAAAAAGAAAATGGGCAATGGAGGATGTGCGTTGACTATATGAGTCTCAACAAAGCATGTCCCAAAGATCCGCCTTTGCCCCGCATCGACCAAGTCATCGACTTCACCGCAGGTGCGAGTCCCTCTTTCTTCGGATGCCTACCGGGCTACCACCAGATTGCGCTAAGGAGTCCGATCAGCTCGCGACTTCCTTCATCACCCCGCTCGCCTCATTCTCACACGCTACGATGCCGCTCGCCTAAAGAACGCGGTAGCGCAAACCAGCGATGTATGCAAACGTGCTTCAATAACCAGATCGGTCGTAACGCTGAGGTGTACGCCGACGATATTGTCGTAAACCAAGAAGGCCGACGACCGCCCCGACCGAAGAGACCTTTGCGAACCTTCGACGATTTCGCATAAAGCTCAATCCCGAGAAATGCGTTTGGGGTTCCCAAAGGAAGCTCCTTGGCTTCATTGTCTCCGAGCGAGGCATCGAGGCCAAACAGAGAAGATATTAGCAATCGCAAGGATGGGCCCAATCAAGAACCTCAAGGGGGTCCAGAGGTCGACGGATGCCTAGCAGCTTTGAGCCGCTTTGTGTCTCGCCTACGGCGCGAATGCCACTCTACTGTGCTACTCAAGAGATCCGACCGCTTTAGTTGGACCCCGTAAGCTCAGAGGCCCTCACCCGCCAAGGCCTTCCCCTGCCCTCGCCTCACCTGGTCGCCCGGCACCGGAGGGCCACTGTTCCTCTACGTCGCCGCCACTACCCAAGTCGCCGCCGCGCCGGTTACTTCATTAGCGAGGTCCTTTCCGAGTCCAAGACTCGTACCGCAGTGCGAAGCTTCTCGCGGTGCTCATTGCGAAGAGGAAGCTCGCCCATTACTTCGATCAAGACAACATCACTGTGGTGACCACGCCTCGTTAGGCGAGACCGCCCGCAACCGCGACGCCGGGAAGGATAGCCAAGTGGGCACTCGAGCTCGCCGCCACGACATCACATACGCCCTCTGACGGCGATCAAGTCGCAGTCCCTAGCCGACTTCGTCGCCGAGTGGACCGAAACCAGCACCACCAGTGATCAAGACCCCAGCATCGACAATGTACTTCGATGGGTCTTACAACAAGAATGGCGCGGCGCCGGAGTTGTCATCATCTCCCACTTGGGAACAAGCTCCATGACGCCATCAGCCGCTGACGCCACCAACAACGCTGCCGAGCACGAGGCCCTCGCCAACGGTCTCCGATCGCCGCCGACCTCGGTGCTCGCCGACTTACGCCCACGGGGACTCCAAGCTTGTCGTCGACTGTCATGAAGGTCGCGAGCCCGAGACGCCCGTGATGGCCGCAGATCGCCGAGAAGTGCGCGGCTCGGCGCGGCGTCAAGGGCTTCGAGCTTCACCATAGCCACCGACGCTACAATAGCGACGCCGACCACCGCCAATCTGCCTCCAGCAGAGCCGGTCCCGCCTTTAATCTTCGTCATGACCTCCTACGCCTTCCATCCACCGCCCGGTGGCGAACGGTCCCCGACCTACCTAGCACGGCCGCCTGATCGCCGCATGCGGTCGGGCGCAGAACTTGGTCGGTCGAGCCACGGCGCATAGCAACCAATCCGACCGAGAAAGCCGCTCATAGATCGCTTGACGGACGGGTCGCTTCTCTCGACCCGACCGAAGCCCGCGCCCCGCCCGCGAGCAAAGTCTTTCGTCCCGATCGGTCCGCACTTTACAAAAGGAGTTCTCCGGTCCTCAAAAGTGCATTCCGCCGACCAAGGAAAACAGCCACCGGACGACATACACGAAATTTGCGGTCACCACTGCGCCCGATCTCTGGTAGGGAAGGCCTTTCGGCAAGGTTTCTATTGGCCGACCACCGTGTCCGACGCAGAGCGATCGCGACGCCTCGCGAAGGATGCCAATTCTTTGCCGTGCGTACACATCCGCCACCAGCCTTGCGCATAATCCCCATCACGTGGCCTTTGCGCTTGGGGCTCGATCCGGTCGGGCCTTTCAAGAAAGCGCCCGGGCTTTACCCATTTGCTCGTCGCGGTGGACAAGTTCACCAAGTGGATAGAGGCTGCCGGTCAGAAGCGCCACGCGTCGGACAAGCGCCATCTTCTTCCGCGACATAGTCTTTCGATTCGAGTCCCAAACCCATCATCACCGGCAACTAACGCAGCTTCACGGGAAGGAATTCCTCGAGTTCTCGCGATGACTTCAACATCGCCATCTCGTGAATGAGAATAGAATAGGAAAAGTCCGTAACGAAGTATCGCTCACACCTGCTTCCGTCACCGGGATCGCAGAGGGGAATTTGAGGTTCTTGGTCCTCTCGCAAATCACCGCCACCTTGCTCCTTTCGTGCATGATGTGCTCATTCTTTCGAATGGTGGTGTTGCTTCTACCGTCTTTCTCTACGACTTTGATTTGTAAAGAAACTTGTACTATTCATTCCGTCTAGCAATTTTTAGTCTTCATCTATCGTGTGAATTTCATGCTTTTTCACTCGCTTATGGGCCCTCGACATTTCTTTCTCGCATTCACAAGTCATTTTCATCGTGGTATTCCCGTCACTCTTTTTCGCACGGAGGACTAAGGAAAGATCCTAGTACTCGGGTAGGGCTCTAGAGAAGATTCCTGAAGAGCTAAGATAACTAAATTGATTTACGCTTTCCTCTTTCTTTTTTTCATATATCTATAGAATTGGAACGATTTCCGCGTCGATTGGGCAGCCGTGGCCCATCCGCGGACCAACGGCCAGGTCGAGCGCGCAAATGGCATGATCCTTCAAGGGCCTGCCGCGGATCTTCGATCGGCTCAAGCACTTCGCAGGCGCCACGGCCGAGCTACCTCCGTCCTCCGGAGTCTCGCGGACCACGCCGACCCGGCGACCGGGTTCACACCGCTTTATGGTATACGGTCGGCGAGCCGCTTGCCGCTGAGACACGGAGTATGGCGCCCAAGACGCAAGCCTTCGAGGAGGCTCGGGGCTCGCCAGACAACAAGACTCGCCGACCGATCGACGAGGCGCATGACGTGGCCGCCCCGCGATCGCCGATATCAACAAGCTCGCGACGTTACCACACCGCCAGTTCGAGGGCGGTCTTTCGATCTTCGCAACCGTCCTGCGCCGGTCCGCACCGGCAAGGATAAGCACAAGTCGCCGCTCGAAGGCCCTTCACCGTCGTCGCGAGATCCTCCTACCGCACCTTCGGCTCAAGGACACCGACGGCCGATCCTTCCAAATGCATGGAATATAGAAAAGTTAAGGCGATTCTATCCCTAAACTCTTTCCTCTTCCTAGCATGCTCTTTACTTTCTTCCTTCCGAGCACCCGTCGCCGTGTGACGACTTCGGGGGCCTTCGCGCCTGCTCAGCTGCTCCTTGGTCGGCGCTATGCGGGTTGATGACCCAACCGACCACAAGGTCCTTCCGAGCGGTAACTCCTTTGACCCAAGTGCTACAAAACTGACGCCCAATGGCTATGGTTGCTAACACTTCGCGGAAGAAGGAAGTACCGAGTGGAGTGACCTTTGGTCGAGGGAACACTCCTCCCGCACGAACTTCGGCTATCCCACGCGCTTATGAGGGTACGTGACCCGATCGTCATGAGGTCCATCCCGAGCGGTAACCCTCTCAACCCAAGTGTTACGCCTACGCCCCGGCTATGGTTGCTAAGTAGCACTTCGCGAAGAAGGAAGTGCCCGAGGAAAGATCCTGGCCGGTCTAGAACACTCCTATCCCTCACAAGTGCGCCTAACCGCCGCATAGCCAAGTCTCCAATCCACCTCGCTCCCCCAAACAACCCGACCTACGCATAAGTGGCCCTGCGGTCCTTAAGGCTATGGTCGCCAAACGCTCATCCTAAATACGAAAAGGGCGAGGGACGATTCTCGGGACTTGATAATTTCAAGATTGTTTAAATAGCGGTCTTTACAATCTAAGAAGGATAAAGCTAACTTTTTCTATTCTTCTTGGTGGGCGACCGGTGGCGAGCGGAGAGTTGGCCGCCTCGGCTTCTCGGAGGCGGCTGCGCGCGGATGCGGTTGGCGATCTCCCGGGCGTAAGGCTCGACCAGAGCTTGAACGGTCGATCTCCTCGCCGATCCGGCTTCCAGCTACGCCACGCCCACCACCGCGAGGTCGATGCGTCGTGAGTACGAGATGGTGTTGACCAATACCATGAAGCTCAAGCGCACGGGTGACCACCGCTCTTCTACGGTCGCACTCGGGCGGTAGCAGGGCAAGGGCACTCGGGCTGCCGGCCTAAGGATGCGTCGCAGACCTCCGACCGCCTTGCGGAGGCCTCCACTCGGCGCTCATCTCGCCCGACCGCCTCAAGAATTTCAACGCCGCCGGGCCTCGCCCGCCACGGCCGCCACGTCGCGGCGTCGGCCGTTCTCTGCGCCTCCACGGTGACGCCGATTCTTCTCGCCTCTGCAGATTATGGAGATTTTGGATAAGTTCGCCTCAGGTCGCACTCCCAAACTTAATTGAAGAATTGAGACACTTACCGCCTCGAGTTGGTCGATTGCCACTTCCGACTTCAGCCTCGATGAAGTCTTCACTGGCCACTCCTTCTAAGCGATCGCTCTTCGAGCGAACTCCTGGCGTCCCCTCGAGCCTTGTTCCGCTCGGTCCAGACGTGTTACTGCGTCTGCTGACCCTCCGCGTAACGGCGGCATCCTTGGCCTCGGTGACCTCCGTCAGGAGGACTCCAGTTCCGCCACTTCGCCTCAAAGCCCTCGGCTCCTAGGCGCCATCATGAAGGGCCTTTGTGGCCTCTTCAAATCCTTATGGATCACCACCGCTCCGACCGCCTAATGCCCAGGCCTCTCAGGCTAGGCGCACTCAAGCCTTGATCATTGCACTCCTCATTGCCGATCACGACCATCTGAGCCGCAGAGCTCGACCGACGACGGCGCGAGCCCGCAAGTGCTGCAAAATATGGACACCCGTTAGTCGCACGGAAGAACTATCAAAATGTGCAACTAATCGTAACTTTTTCTACGACCTACCGGGCGATCGGCCGACTCCCGACCATCATATCCAGCATACCGGGTGGAAGACTTCGCAGCAAGGCCGACCTTCACGGATCGCTTTATCTCGGCTTCGCCATTCTCCAGCGCCTTTGCCGAAGGGCGCCCACTCGCTTCCTCCGCCTCACCCATGATGCCCGACCGAATTACACCGCGGCGCGCCTCCTCGCTCGATTGGCGGGGCGCCCGCCCAAAGCACTATGGGCAAGGGTGACGAGGTCAACCTTCAGAACCCCTCGGCGACTGCGCCGAGGGGCATCGGCCGCACCTCCCCGGACGAGGGTCGGGCACTCCGTCCGCCGGCCCGCCACGATCGGGCGCGATCACCGGCGGCGCCATTGTCTCATCCTCAAACGACGATCACATCGTCCGGAGGGGTCTCCGCCGAGGCGCGCGGAAGTTCTTCTTCGCACGACCTCGGGTGGGCTCCGTCCTCGGCGATCGCGCCGACGCCGACGCCGCGACCTTCAGCCCAGACCCAACCGGGTCACCAAAATCACCGGCGCCAGCATTTGCGTGGGCGATGTGGCACGCCCACGGTCACCCCAAAGATAGGCGCCGACGCTGCAAAGATTCAAGAGTCGCCGCGGCTTTGCCAAAAAGAAAATGCTCAAAAATAAAATAATAATACACTTACAAGGCCGAAGGGTGCGTGGCACGCGCCTCTCTTGGTCGCCCCGCCAAAGGGGCAAGTCGGCGGCCGCCTCGGCCACTTCCACCGAGACGCGCGGCGATCGCAGCGCAAGATCACCCCACTGGGGATCCGCGGCCACGGGCCCGTGATGCCGCCTCGGCCGAGTCCACGCCGCCACCGCCATCGGCAGTCAGAAAAAACCGACCATAGGGGTGGCCGGAGGCACTCCGCCACTGCCGCTGGAGGTTGTCCCCACGGCGGTGGTCTCCGACACATCCTCGCAGCGTGCCGCGTGGCTGTTCTTACTTTTCTTCCTCCTCCTTTCCTCCTTCTCGCTTCTTGCGGAGGAGTCGACCTCTGTCTCTCGCCGGGCGGCCCGCGCTTCCTTATCCCCGGAGTGGCGCTGGGAAGACATCCCCATGAGCCCCGAGAGGATGCAGAATGTCGGTCAAGTGCTAAGGACAAAGAAAAGAGAAGGTAGGAATTTCACCGGCTACAGATTTGGCGGAAGCCGCGAGAATGGCTCGGGCCATCCGCGCCACCGTGGCGCTTCCGCCCAGAACGGCCGCCACCCGAGCCTCCACCTCGACGCTGCCACTGGATTCGCCATCCTCGCCCGGCCGGACGGCCCAAGATACCGAACAGGGTGCGGCTCAGGTACAAGTGGTTGCACGCGCATCCCCATGAAGGCGCGCGACAACCACGCCCCCGTGAGCCGCGCCTCCTTTGAGCCCCGACCGCCCACGATCGGGGCCTTGTTCTTCTCCCTCTTTTGGCCTCCCGATTCCCACCGCCTCCGCCATGGAAGCTCTCCGTGAAACGAGGGGCGCTGTCGCGACGCTTGAACGTAGAGCCATTCGAACGCCAAATTTCTTGTTGGACGAGGGTAGCTTTACCTCCGTGTACTCCGTGTTCGACCGGGCGGCCGAGGGCAAAGCCACCCAAAGGCGACGCCGGGCCCGACGGCCGTCCTTCCGAGCCTTGCTCGGAAGAAGTGCCTCCACAACGCCCGGTCGGCTCGATCCCCAAGAAGGCCGCACAAATGCGGATGAAGATGGCGATGTGGAGGACCCCATTGGGGTTGAGATGGTGCACTCCACCTTGTAATGAAACAACAGCCCGGACGAACAGGTGCGCTGGCGAGCCAAAGCCGCGCTCAAGAACGAGGCGGCACCACGATCTCGCCGCCGGCTGGGCGGGTGGCAGCCCGGCCGGCACCCTCCAAATGGAGAGGTCTGCGGCATGAGGAAGCCCTTCTTCACTAAGCCGAAGACGGGTGTCTTGCGCGAGCACTCCGCCACGATATCTTCACGGTGGAGACGATCGAAGGTGAGAAAGAAAGGTCAGGTTTTTTTCCTTAGCTCTCGGGTGCTCTTCTTGTTTCGAGGCGAGACAGAGGGCAAGAAAGCGTGACCACTCAAAGCACCCAACGCAAGTATTTATAGAGGATTTAACGAACGCCGCCAAGCAGCGCCTCGTCCAGCGGCGTCGCGACCACCTCGCTCTGCCGCGCCACTGTAACTCCTGGGCCTAATACCACTCCGCTTTTAATCCTCGCCTTGTCGCGCCAAGGCCATAAAGACGCCGCCCGAACAACGTGTCCGTAAACCTCTCGGTCTCCGCTTTAGGCCGAACAGTTGTTCGGGCGCGCGCGAGAAGCCAACTGGCCGCGCCCCAAGACTAAAAGCTTTGTGGCTTGCGCCAGGCCCAGCCGAGGAGTCAGGTTCAAAAGGCCTACCCCACCAGATGGGTATAAAGCCGCCAAAGAAAACTTGAGCAAGGCGGTATGAGGTGAGCCCCACGTGGGACCTCTGTTAGGTCTACCGACGGCCTAATCACCTCTACTCGCCCGAGACCATACTTCACTCTCTCCGGAGCTCATCAATGAGCGACGGCCACCAGGCTCTGGGTGTGCGACGACCTAGAGTCCATACGGGATTGAGTAGACAAAGGTTTTTATGGGTCGCCCCACAAAGCAGGCCAGACACCCTACTCGGGACCGTCCGCTCGGAATGGTCCTCTTGGGCGGGACCTCCCGTGACCCACTCGGACTACCCGCTATTAGCTCTACGAGCACGGCGCTCAAACCAACGCAGTAAACGCGCCGCCATCCTCCGGTCCCACACCGCGGATGGGGTATACATGTGGATAGACGGCGCCATTCCTCTCGCAGCTACCTCGCCCGACGAGGACTCGAGAAGGATGCCCCACGCCCACCACGACGGTAACGAGCACTCACGCCCGGCCACGACGGTGGCGAGCACTCACGCCCAACTACGACGGTGAACGAGCACTCACGCCCAGCTACGACGGTAAACGAGCACTCACGCCCAGCTACGACGTTAAAACGAGCACTCGGACACCAACCTCAAAGAGGCATCCGGCCGCCCCGCCAACCAAGGCACTCGACACCCGAACCTCACAGAGGCATCCGGCCGTCCTGCCGACCAAGGCGCCGGACACCGTAACCTCACAGAGGCATCCGGCCGTCCTGCCACCAAGGCGATCGGACACCGAACCTCACAGAGGCATCCGGCCGCCCCGCCCACCAAGGCACTCTGACACCGAACCTCACGAGGCATCCGGCCGTCCCGCCGACCAAGGCACTCTGGACACCGAACCTCACAGAGGCATCCGGCCGCCCCGCCCACCAAGGCACTCGGACACCAACCTCACAGAGGCATCCGGTCGTCCCACGACCAAGGCACTCTGACACCAACCTCACAGAGGCATCCGGCCGTCCCGCCGACCAAGGCACTCGGACACCGAACCTCACAGAGGCATCCGGCCGTCCCGCCGACCAAAGCACTCGGACACCGAACCTCACAGAGGCATCCGGTCGTCCGACCGACCAAGGCGCTCGGACACCAACCTCACAGAGGCATCCGGTCGTCCCCGCCACCAAGGCATCGGACACCAACCTCACAGAGGCATCTCGGTCGCCCCGCCACCAAAGGCACAGACACCGTAACCTCACGGAGGCATCCGGCCGTCCCGCCAACCAAGGCACTCGGACACCGAACCTCACAGAGGCATCCGGTCGCCCCACGACCAAGGCACTCGGACTCCAACCTCACGCAGGCATCCGTCGTCCCGCCGACCAAGGCGATCGGACACCGAACCTCACAGAGGCATCCGGCGCCCCGCCGACCAAGGCCGACACCGTAACCTCACAGAGGCATCCGGCCGTCCCGCCAACCAAGGCACTCGGACACCAACCTCACAGAGGCATCCGGCCGTCCCGCCAACCAAGGCACTAACACCCGAACCTCACAGAGGCATCCGGCCGCCCACCCCACCAAGGCACTCTGGACACCGAACCTCACAGAGGCATCCGGCCGTCTCGCCACCAAGGCACTTTGACACCCAACCTCACAGAGGCATCCTGGTCGTCCCGCCGGCCAAGCGGTCGGACACCAACCTCACAGAGGCATCCGGCCGTCCCGCCGACCAAGGCACCGGACACCGAACCTCACAGAGGCATCCGGCCGTCCCGCCAACCAAGGCACTCGGACACGAACCTCACGAGGCATCCGGCCGTCCCGACCGACCAAGGCACTCGGACACCGAACCTCACAGAGGCATCCGGCCGTCCCCGCCGACCAAGGCACTCGGACACCGAACCTCACAGAGGTATCCGGTGCGTCCCGCCGACCAAGGCACTTTGGACACTAGAACCTCACAGAGGCATCCGGTCGTCCTGCACACCAAGGCACTTTCTCTAGCTACGACGTTAAGCGAGCACTCGACACCCAACCTCACAGAGGCATCCGGCCGCCCCCGCCACCAAGGCACCGTCTAGCTACGACGTTAAACGAGCACTCGGACACCGAACCTCACAGAGGCATCCGGTCGCCTCGCCACCAAGGCGCCGCCCACAACGATTAAAATTAAAGCAAACTCATCGCAAAGACATTTTCATAAAGAAAAAGAAAATTTCATTATAGGCCAACAGCTCAAACTTTACACAACTTTACACACAAGCACTCGACAGATACAAGAGTGGCTACGCTGCACCTCTACAGACTCTACCCACGCCTAGAACCAATCAAACATCCGTGGCGGCATTGGTGGCACCGACGGCATCTGTCGGTAGGCCCTTGCTCGGTCGACGGATACCGCCACGACCGCGAAGCAACACGCCGATGCCTCACGCCGCCGCTCAGCGACATCGACGCGGCCGCGCTAACTACGGTCGGCGCCCTTTGCGCCATCGCCTCGTAGGGGCCCCTTACCACCTCGAGCCTCGAACGGCCTCGATCAATAGCGTCACCGTATAGCGGCGCGCGGCTGCAGCTTCTTCCTCCTCGAGCTCGCCATCGCTGGTCAAACTCAGCCCAAAGCTCGGCGGAGGATCTTCTTCTTCCACCGCGACGCCATCGCCAAGCTAAAGACTAGAGGTGTCTCAAGCCATTTGAAAGAACAAAAGAAAAGCTCTCGCCCCTTCAAGCAAGCTACACACACGATATATATATATCCCACGAAGGAGGCTAAGCGTCTCGAGTAAATGCGGTGCCGGAAAACGAAGCATCCTTCACCGTAAACCCGAGGCGGTCAAGAAGACGAGCAGCGCGCGCAAACTATGCTCTGCATGCGCAACGAGGCGAGTAAAGCCCCTGGCGGTTCAAATGCCCCGGCCAAACTCCGGACAGCCGCCGGATCCAACGGCATACCGACGGAATCGCTAACCGGATCACCGGACCGACCTACCAGCCCGGCCACCACTTCGTCCAAGTTCAACCCCAACCGAATCCGAAATCGCTTGGGAGTTCGGGGGCTCTTGATTTAATACTAATAAAGGATACCCTAACGCCCAAGCGACGAGCCGCGGCCTCAAGCATATCTCCACCCACGAGCGCGCCCGCCCGCCCGACCGATCGCTGCGAGGCCCGAGCAAGGCATCCGCTCCCGACCGGCCAGGAAGCGACCGACTGGCGGCTCGCCCCGACTTCTTGGCGGGCGGGATCTCCGACTCAACCAAACCAAGGTGATTTAACGCCGAGTGCCGCGTGTCGTCCTCATCGACCTACCGCCACGCACCCCGAATAAGGTCAATCGAGCGACTATACAAGGCGGTGGCTCCTTCCAAGAAGATCGGTGACGTGGAAGACAAAGCTTCAATTTCCATCAACCCGATCCACGTAAGACGAGCGCACGCGCTCCTCCCGAGGTAGCACCAACGCCACGCACCTCGACGCCGGCGTTCGCAAGGATCACAGAGGGGGCACGCTATTTCCCTGAAATACCTAACCTCCCGACCACCAAGGCTACCAACCCAAAGATGGGCAAGACGGTGGCGACTAGTCCACAGGACGAAGGACCGGAGCTCCTAGCATAGGTCACTCGCTTTTCCTCGACTCTCGATGTAACTCCGCCTTCCTTCAGTATAAAAGGAGGCAGGGCTAAACGATCGGGAGGGCAACGAGCAAGAACAAGAAAGGGAGAGCGCTTATCAAACCCATCTCGCTAAGCCATTGGCATTCTCGCTTGTAAAACTTTGTGCACTCATCCATACTCAAGAGTAATACAACACCACCACACGAATCGAGTAGGGACCTTCACCGAACCAAGATACATCTTGGACTCACGGTCTAACCATTCAGGAGTGGAACGCGAATTTCTAGACTTACAAATTTACTTGCCGGCGCTCCCGAAAACGCCGACAATTATGCATAGTAACACTAATTAATACACAACTAGATATTTGAAAGGGAGAGGAGAGGGATTTTAAACCCCATGATTCTTAATCTTTTAGTCTAGCAACCATCACTTAGACTTTTTTATTATAAGAATCATTTTGTAATTTACATGGGCCATATTATGTTAAAATGATTTAACATAAATTTGTCAAGATTTCAGCAATTTTGGCTAAAATCTTGGTAATTTCGGCCGAAATCATAGAAATCTCGATCCAAAAAATTTTAAATTTGAATTTTACTTTTTGGATTTCATCCGAAATTGTAAAATCTCGCCAAAATTTTGGATTTCGGTTGCCTCCAAGATATGGCCGAAAACGTAATTTGAAACCTTTACTACCGCCATCATTAAACAACTGACTCTTTTATATTAGGATATAAAGATACGTAAAAGCAGGGATTTATCATAAAGAACAACAACCTCTCTAGGTAATATTCTAAACCTAAAATTCATTTTTTAAATGCTTCATAAATAAACAGATACTGTTCTCCAAAGATAGTAGCTTAATTAGCTTATGTTTCAATCCTGCCGCACTAGAAGAAAAACGAAAAGCATAGGACTTCAAGTACGACAGTGCTGGACCTCAATAGTCCTTTATGTCTACGGCAGATGTGGGCATGGCCAAATAGAATTTGGGCCATGTGCACTGCTAGGCAACGGAACACTAATCGGAGCACATAGAGTGGGCGGTGGCAAAGCAGTCATTGCGCGTGTGGGTTTTTTTTCTCATAGATGGCGAAATCTTGGGTCTCTTTTTTTTATTATCTCACAACATGCCTCTTTCTGAAGTGGCCAAAAGATAGTTAAGAGGTACTAAAGGTTGGTATCTGTCGGCACCCGAATATACAAATTCAGACTCTCTGTGTATTCTACAATAGTTTAAGATCAAGCTAGTGCAAATAGTTCCAACATAGATGAATACCACAATCATACACAGTGAAAACATAAATAAAAGACTCCATCTTTTAAATAAGAACCTATTGACCGATCTTATGGTCAACTTACATAAATAGGCCATGCAGGGCTTTAACTAAGAACTAAATGAAACTGCATCGAAATAGAAAACTCATAGTACCCTTCAATACGCCACAGGCAACAGACAAGGTTCGCACCCTAGACATTCGCCTCCTCCTGAAACTCCTCGAAAGCTAGTGTAGACTCCTACTCAAATAGTGATTTGGTTGTTACAAGGGGGTGAGTACATAAAGCACTCAACAAGATGCACATAGAATACAAGTCTATTAACTATATGCAAGGCTTATTCCAAGTGAATGGTTGATATGGTTATTTTGCAATAAAGCAACACTTGCAAAAGAATACGGTACTTAGGTTGAAATGAAAATCAAACAAATATCAATACTAGGTAACCATCAAGTATTTGTCATTGGTAAACTTTGCACATAGCCCTAAATTAATTTCATCATATCCATTGGCACATAGCCTTCATTCTCAAATTTTATTTCATAAAATCAAACCCTTAACTGTAATTCCCGAGCATTGTCCAATACCGCAGATATGGCTATTTGAATAGGTTTGACACTCTGCAGGGGTTATACACTTTACCCATAAGATATGTTCATCTCTTGATGCCAAGCTATGTCTGAAAGGACCGGACATGTCGCCTAGAGGGGGGGTGAATAGGCGAATTAAAAATTTGTAGCAAAATAAAATCTCCAGAGGGTCTAAGTCCGGAGTGTCCGGGACTTATCTCCGGATACTCTGAAATGTCCGGACTATCCGGGTTCAAGAGTCCGGATACTCCGGATTGAAGACCTCGAAATGAGATTTTAAATCCCTGCAATTTTTCAACAATCTACTTGAATACAAAAGATCTAAATGCCATCAAGTACCTGGGGATATTGTAGATCTGGAGCAAAACACAACAATAGAGTAGATCGGGGCTCCCAAAGTCTAAGACCACAAACCTAGCAAAAACAAATGAAGAACACGAAGACAATAAGTTTTACAAAGTTCTGATTCTTGAAGGAATCCTCGTCTCCGTTGAGGAGGCACAAAGCCCGGGTCCCTCTTGACCACTATCTTCGCGGTGTTGCACAAAGCACTCGCCGGTCTTCACTTCTTGCCTCTTTCCTTTCGAAGGCGAGACTTGCCTTCACAAACTTCCGGAGCTCACCACAACAAGAATTGGAGGCTCCCGGTGACTCCTTGCCGTCTAGGAGCCCTTCAAACTCCAAGAGTAATAAATACTACATGAAAACTACTTGGAGGATGAATCTTGTGCTCAAGAATGAAAGATGCAAGCTTAAGACACTCCAATCCACTCCTTTCTCCCAAAAGATTTGAATCAAACACTAGCTTCAAGTGGAGAAAGGAGTTTAGGGCTCAAAAGAGTGAGAGAGTGAGTTTGTGAGTGAATGAGTGCAATGAATGGAGCTCTCTCTTGTTAGGTGAGGAGTGAGGGCTTAAATAGGGGCTCCAAATCCAACCATTGGGAGAGGGTCATGACAACCCGAGATTTCT
>JAYEVK010000034.1:0-94656 GCA_036346275.1 Otatea glauca | reverse complement strand
TGGGGACCCCAAGACGACTCGGGTTGAGCTTACGCGCGAATCACGGAGGTTCGCGGCTGTCTCCCTAGGTCGCGCGATGAGGTCGCCGGCCTTCCTCGGTCTTTCACGACGATGTCGCCGACGATGCCTCAATGTTGGCGCCGATCCGTTGTTAAAGCACGCTTGCATACATCGCGTATGTAGCGCCCGCTTTTTAGACCGAACGGCATTGTTACGAGCGAATGAGCCAAACGGAGTGATGAAGGAGGTCGAGCTGATCGGACTCCTTCGCCGCTATCCGTGGTAGCCCGAGTAAGCATCCAGAAGAGAGAGACTCGCACCGCGTGGAGTCTATGACTTGGTCGACAAGGGGCGGGAACGGGTCCTTGGGGCACACCTTGTTGAGACTCGGGATAGTCAATGCACATTCTCCATTGCCCACTCTTCTTCTTTACAGCATGTGGTTGGTGAGCCACCGGGTGGCGACCTCTTTACAAAACCCCGCACCAAAAGCTTGGCGATCTCCTTCCCTATGATCCCGCGCTCCTCGCCGGCTGGGCGCAGCGTTGGGCGACCGGGCTTTGAGCCCGGTCTGATGCTCAAGGAGTGCTCGACGACTTCCTCGGAATTCTGCATGTCGGAGGACTTCCATGCAAAGACATCGTTGTTGGCGCGAGGAAGTCGACGAGCACGCTTCCTATTTAGCGGAGCGCGGCTCGACCAAGACGGTCTTGGTCCGATCCCCGGATCGACCGCAACATTCTTCGTGTCCTCGCCGACTTGAAGGATCCCGCCCGACTTGCTAGACTCGTGGGCGGACTCGAGGCCTCCCTCCCGAGGTTGACGGTCTCGCGGATGCGATGATCGCCGACGCTAGTTCAGAATCGCTTCGCCGCGGCTTGTAAGCGAGCCGAAGGACGGCCACCTGATGACTCCGCGCCCGCATCTTCACGCGATAAGTGTATAGCCGATCGCCATGAACTTGGCGTAGCATGGCCTCCCTGTGATAGCGTGGTAGGAGCCGAGAAATCCATGACCTCAAAAGTGAGGGTCTGCGTGCGAAACTTTTCGTCCCTCCAAAGGTGACGGGCAGTCGATTCCGCCTTTGAGCGTGGGCTCACAGCTAGTGTGGATGACGCCATGGAAGGCACTTGCTCTCCGGAGACTCGAGCTGGGACCCGCATGGCGCTGCCGCCTCAACATAGAGGATTTTGAGGCCCGCCACCGCCCATTAGCACCTTCGTGAGGTGTTTCTTCCCACAATGGGATCGACCACAAGCCGGTATCTCCTGCCGCCAGGATGGTCGTGATGATCGGTCCGATCGGCAGTGATCGGGATTCTCACCACCGAAGATATTGGGGACGGCCGGGCGTGACGGTGTGGACTCTCGCGTAGGCGAGCTTGAGCCGACGCTTGTTTCCCAGTAGCATGCCGGCCCGCAAAATCATGAGGCAAACCACCGGGTTCGGGAACTCGCCGTCCGCCATCTTCTCCGCGACTTGGGGCCGGGTCGGCTTCTTTCCTTTGCCCCGCGACATCGTGGGGGCGCCGAGAGAAACGCCAGACCTCGCAGCCCCGCGATTTGTGTTTGACGGGAACCCGCTGTTTGGGCACGGGCCGTCCATCAACTTTTCAAGTAGTCATGGCGCGACGGCCGGTCGCACTCGCCGCTGCTATGGCGATCGACAACCGCGACCACTTGGGCCTCGCGACCGCTTCCATGCCGCCATTGTTCGAGCGGCCGAAAGGGGACCCGGCCAGCGCCGGGCTCTTGCTGGGCCTTTCCTCCTTCGAAGATGGCCCCACACCCTCTCACGAGGCGTGGTTGGTGGCGATATCCGTAAGCTCCTTGGTGGTCCTTGGCTTGACACACCCCGGCTTGTGCACCAAGGCCTTGCAAGAGGTGTCAGATGACATGCCCCACGACATCGTGCCTGAGATGCTCTGGAGCTCATTGTATTGGCGGAGAAGCGCTGGATGTAATCCCTGAGAGTTTCTCCCGCCATCGCTTTGCGCCTCTTCAGTCCTCAGAGTTCCTGTGGCGCTTGTATGTGCCTAGAAGTTGCCAACGAAGAGGGTCTTCAAGTCACCCAGCTCTCGATGGTCTTTATGGGGCAAGTACATTGAGCCAAGCTCGAGCCGAGTCCGCAAGGTAGATAGGGAGGTATTGGATGATAAAGAGGTCATCCGTTGTTTCCGGCCCGGGACGCGAGAGCCAGTAGTCCTCAAGCCATACGCCGGGTTTGTGGCCCGTGTATTTGGCAATGTTGGTTTCGGTTCGACCGGCAGGAAATCCGCACTCGAATTTCAAGGCGTGGCGCCGCGGTCCCGACCATCGGGCTTGGGCCGCGGATTGTGGCGCGTCCGCCGTCCGCAACGCGCGAGTGGGCGCTTCGGCCCACCGCTTTTCTTTCGCGATCGAGGTGGCGCGATGTCGAGGCTGCTGCGAGGCGCCGTGCACCGGGTGTGTGAGGCCCGGGTTGTTCGTGGCGCCGGTTGTGCTTGCCGCGCCCGGCCGGCCCAAGCGGTGACGGGCCCTGCGCCGAGGTGGCAACCGAGTGGTAGGAGCCGAGGCTGCGCATGTGCCGTGATGGTCAAGACGCTCCACCAGCCCCGGAGGTTCTCGCACGTGGCTTTGGCCTCCGGTCACTGGGCTCGGGGCAGCCTCGAGCAACATTGCACCGCAACCACGCTCGACTCGCTGGGGGAAGAACCGAGGGTCGCCGACTCTTCCACCAGCTTGTGGCGACTGCATGTGCGCCGCCGCCACCAAGCATCCGCGGGCTCGGCTCCTCCCGCCCTGTGTTGGCTCTGAGCTGGTCGAGCTTGGCCCTTCGCTTCCTCCACTCTTCTGTCACGCCAAGCTCAAAGGCGAGCTTGAGCGCTGCCGCTGTGCTCGCAGATTCTCCTCCCGCGCTTTAGTGCGCCGGACGGGGCCCCAGAGTCATGCAAGGCGGCCAGTCGACTGCGTTCGCCATGTTGCACTCGGGCGAGTGCCGTCCATGCGGGGTGCTCCGTGTCGGTTGAGTCGTGGTCGGAAGAATCTTCCAAAGAACTCATGGATAGAGGCCGCATGTAGCCGCCATTGCCACAAGGTGTGAGCCACGGGGTGACATGGTCACCGCCCGAGCCCACGGAGCTATTGCGTATGGCGAGGTGTTTCGGCCCGGCCGGGCCCATTGGGGTGCCCTGCCGAGTTTGGCGAGGTTGCCGAGATGGCGCCAGCTCCCGACGGGTGCTTGGTCTCCGAGACGGTTGGGATAAGCACGAGCCTCCCGCCGGTGGCGTGGTCGAGGAGCCGGCGCGATCCGCTTGGCGTAGTCGTGCCATCGCGGGGAAGAATGCCATCGTGGAGGCAAACGGAATCCGGAGATGTCGATGAAGACGCGCAGCAGCGCCCTACCGTGCGCCAACCGCCGTGTTTTGAGCACCGCAAGTAAATTTGTAAGTCTATGGGCCGCTGCTCTCTCCCCGAATGGTTAGACTCGAGAGCCAAGGTGTATACACGGTTCGGCCCAATGTCCCTACTCCAACAGGTGGTGGTGTTGTATTACCTTAGGTGCAAGATGGTCGCATGTTGTTTTTACAAAAGCGAGCCGAGAGCCTTAGCGCAAGAGTGCCGATTGCTTGTGTGTGTCCCCTTCCTCGGGGTTCCGCCTCCTTTTATACAAAGAGGAAGGGCAAGTTACATCGAGAGTAGGGAGGGGCGAGGTGACCTGCGCCGAGAGCTTCGTCCTTCGCTCGCCGATCGTCACCGCCGCCTTGCCCACGCTGGCTCAGTAGCCTTGTTGGGCGAGCTGTCAGTCGCTTGCTGAAATGGCGACCGCCTTCCGTGAGCTCTCGACGAGTGTTGACGCGGCTGTATAACGCTGGTGCCGCCGAGTAGGAGCGTGCTTGCGGTGTCGACGTGACCGGTCGATGGATTGAAGCTTGACTTCAGCACCATTAAACCATCTTGGGAAGGGCCACCGCCAGACAATACTTCGATTGACCCGTCTGCGGGGGCACGCGGGTCAGTGCCGGTGGAGACTTCGACACGCGCCCTTGGCGGAGGTTGCCTTGGTTCGATCGGAGTCGAGGATCCGACCTGCCGCTGAGGTCGGAGCCATGCTTGGTCGGAGTCGGGGATCCCGCCCCGCAAGGAGGTCTGGAGCCCTGCTTGTGGGGATGCCTATCCCGATCGGTCGGGAATGGGCGCCTGCGCGGCACTGCAGTGCTTTGGTTAGAGCGGCTCGAGCGGCTCGTTAGGCTTGAGCTATGCTTGAGGCACCCGCCGCCACCCTGGGCCATTGGGGTACCCCTGGTATGAGTATTCATCAACAACTTAGCATTCTTTTCTTATTAATATGATTGTAAATAACCTTGTTCTTATAAAACTAGTGATGTTGAATTGATGGTGGTATCCTAGAAATGGAATGGAATTGTAAGGAATTTATATGTTGGTGTTGTCACGATTAATGATGGAATCCTAAGAGGTGACGTGCTCTTCTAAGTTGTAGTTAGTAATTACTACTTAGTTATGTTGAGCGCTTTTCCTGTTATGTTTTCCTTATATAACTATTACATCACCATTTAAACACGGTTTCATTGTACTTTATATGTTTATCATTTGCCATGTTTTGGTCTTGTTAGTCACGCATTTATCTGTACTTTAGGTATCAATTAATAGGCCTATGCTAATCTTATGTACATCTTTTTGAGAGAAGGGAGGTAGCGGAGACATTATTGTAAGGAATCACATTACTATATTTTTCTACTTTTTTTGCTCTGTATTTGTGTGCATAACTTGGTGCAGAAGCAATGATTAAATTCTACACAAAAGATTATTGATGAGAAGATTGTGCATTGTCTTGAATGAGTACAATGTTACTGATGGGGATAGTACTTTCAATGGTAGTTGATGCTCTGTCCAGTCTGCGTCAAAGCTTGAAAGATGCCGAAACCGAAAAATCGAACCGAACCGAATTAACCAAAAAATTCGGTTTTTTCGATTTTTGGTTCGGTTTGTATTTCGACTCTATTCGGTTTTTGGTAGTTGGTTCGGTTTTTGAATGTTGAAAACCGAACAAACCGAGAAACCAAACTACCCATTCGATCAATCATCCATTCGGTTCCCTATTTCCCCGCACGGGCCGCACCATCGTTTGTCCCCACGCGAGCCCACGCAACCCTCGCCTCTCTCCCTCTCCCCGCGTGGTCGCGCCTCCCCTCCCCGCCAAGACACCACCTCCCTCCTCTCCCCCCGTGTTCCCTGCGCTGCATGGTTTGGCGGCCTCCCACCGTCCGCGGTCCGGCGTCCCGCCCCTCCCTCCCTCCTCGCCTCCCTCTCGCCGCCTCGAAGGTCTACTCGAGCTCGAGGCCCACCTCGACGTCGGTGATCAAGCCCTCGCCGAAGTTCGTTGTCGACCTCGGCCGCGCAAGATTCGCTGCCGCCGACTTCGCCACCAAGCTCGAGGCCAACGTCTCTGAGTTGCTGGACTACCGGTAGATGCGAGGACAAGGAAGAGGGGGCTAGGGATCCGGGTGGTGGACGTTGGGTGCTTCGTCCGTCTTGACAGTGCGCGCGGCCACGAGGGGCTTGTCCACGTCTCCTAGATGCCCAGCCGTGAGGGGCTCGTCCATCCCCAAGATCTGAATCGGCCATCAGCCATGGGCAAAGGCGCAGAGCCTTCCAATTCAGTTAAACCGAAAACCGAAATAACCGAACTGATTTGGTTCGGTTTTTAGACGAGTTCGGTTCCGGTTCGGTTAGTAAAATCCAAAAACCGAAATATTTAAAAACCAAAAAACAAAACTGAAAAAACTGAATTAACCGATTGCCACCCCTACTAACAATGTGCTACAAACTTGGGATCCCGCTATGGTTAATCCATGCACATGGTTTCATGTTACTTGTAACAATGACATCAGCGTGATCAGATTGTAAGTTTTTGAAAGGATCTACTCTCATCTATTGAAGGACCGGAAATGCCGATCAGAGGGGGGTGAATGATCACATAACAATTTTCCCCCAAAGAATCCAACTAAAACCTCCAAAGACCTCAGAAGAGCAGAACAAGAAAATATCCCAAAAAATTAGCTCTGGGGCAGCACTACCGCGCTACAAAGTTCGATAGTGCCGGGGTGAACAGTAACCCCGGTACTACTGGGTACTATAGCGGTAGTGCCGGTGGACAATAAAAAACAGACAAATGAACAGTACCAGTACGTTTTCAAAAACGAAAATCGATGTAACTTTTGATCGGCTGATCGAAAACCGGCGAAACTTTGTATGCACCTTCCTATGGGTGTCAAGAATCTATTCCAACCTTCAATCGCAAGAATTTACATCAAAGTTTTGACCTTTTTTGAATTTACCGAAGATTGCACCAAACTTGGGTCAAAAACAAAAACCTTTATCGTGGGCTTGCTCGTGGGGATTTGATAATCAAGATGGACCTAGATAGTCTGCCACATGTCACAACAAACAATAACTTCAAAGAGATTGCCCTGAAACGTGCAAGATCAAGATCTACCTCAAATCCTTCATTCTCAAGTCAAAACCTGGTTTCTTAATAAATCTCTTAATGATCATGAGCGAGCTTGCCTAGATGATTGAGTGATGATCTCTAGAGGATACATCCACCAATCACTCATCCTTGGCAACACAAGATCAAGATAAAAGGAAATGAACAAGAAAGATTGAGAATCAAGGAGGAAGATCAAGAACAAAAGCCAAATCTTGAGCATAAAATTGATCTTTAGTTTAGACCATGATGATGGATTACAAAGCCTCTCCTCCTAAGAGCAAAGCTCCCAAGGAGCACTCACACACACAAGAAAATTAAAATATTGTGGAAACCCTAATCTATTCTCAAGTTTTCCTCTAAGGGCTCGAAGACTCACCTCCCACTACATCTTCCTATATAGTGGAGCCTACCCTAACCCTAAACCTGCACACATACAAGTGGATACCATCCACTCTTAGATGGGCTAACCCGAAACCCAACACTCTTAACCAGTTTTTCACTTACACAAGCACGCTTCTCAAATCAGCCATCACATTAACGCCAAATTCGCTCCGCGAGTCCAAATTTGAGTCCAGCACCACTTTGTCATGACCTATACCACTTATGTCACCACCGTGATTTTCCAAACCGTCTCAATCGCCGGTATTGGACAAATTACCAATTTGCCCTAATGACCGGTCTTCCTTCTCCTCGGCATCGCCATGCTTCTTGCTTTCCACGTGGTCCTAATGACTTGTCGCCAAGTTCACACGTCCGACTTCGAACCGTCCTTACTTGCAAGAGGGTCCAAGTCACTTGACCGCCACGTGTCCTTTCCATTTCACCATGGCGCATCGGGCCACTTGATAGCTTCTAGACCTCAACTCCTCCCCGAGCCTAGTCTCGCCCATGCCGCTGTTCCTCCATATCCATCACCGATGCTTCATACTGCTCCTTGTCTTCCCGACTTTGCAACCACTTCGTTTCAATCATCTTCCCAAGATCCCTTGATCATTCTGGACCTTAGCTCTTCTTGTCTAGTCCCGGTGTCACCTTCGCCTCACCATGACCTAGCCCCAGAGTCCTGCAACCAACACAGATCCGTAGTGCGGCCCGACTGGCACTACCACTCCTACATGGCCGGTAGTGCCACCCTTGACGGTACTACCGCTCCTACATGGCCTGTAGAGCTACTCTTGACCTGACAGCACCTCAAATTGCTTTAAATTCAAAATAGAATTCAAAACAAACTCAAACTTGAGCACCACATGCTCAAACACTGTCAATAACTCATCACAAACCTGAATAGACCTCCACATGGTCTTTCATCTATGCTTACTAAAAGTTACAAATGTGACACAATTATCACGGCGTCGCCTAGACGTCCTGGCAGCCAGGGGTGGATGCTTGGACCGGCCGCCTCGACTGGAGGGGCAGCCAGGGGTGAGCGCAGCCATGAGGGTGTTCTTCGTGTGGTCGACGTGGCCAATAGTGCCGATGTTGATGTGCGGCTCGGTGTGCTCGAACTTGCCCCTCGCCATGCGTACCACCACCAGCCCAACGCCACCGAAGCTCCCGTCGTGCCGTGGCAACGGAACCACGTGGGCTCGACGAAGCCAAGGGAGATGGAGAGCGAGAGGTGGGCCTTGGAGGAGTAGGTAGAGGGAGGGAAGAGGAGGGAGGTGGAGGCGAGGGAGGCCATGGCTTCCTTCCCTGGAGGCAAAGGTGGAGCGGGAGTGGGAGGTGGGGGATTGGAGGCGAGCTCTGCTCTACTCTGCTTATCTACATGAGGGATGGATAGGGATAGGCGAGCTTTGCTGTGCTTATCTACACTCAAAGATGCTTTTCCGCCCTTGCTTGAATCAGTTGGCCTTTTATGATATAACGACTAATCTTGCATTGTGCCGTAACCACCGAATGCATTGACTGGAGGTGAAGAGCTACACCTTCTGCAGCCCTCAGTTTTTCTATCAAGAACATGGTTTCTTTCTAAATTATCATCGTCTAATCATCGCCTAGGCGGGCGCCTAGGTGTCCTGGCGCTCTGGGCTCATCGCATCTAGCTGGACCGTTGTGATCATTTTTGGTTCAAAAAAGAAAAAACAAATGTGATCATTTTGTTTATTGAGTATTGATTGTTTCCATTTATTTTTTTCAGTGATCTTGGAAATGCACTACTTTCAGGCAGCGGCGGAGCCAGCTCCTGGGCAGGGCGAGCGCCTGCCCGGGCTCACTGGCGTCGCAGCCCTGGCGACGGAGCAATGCGACGACGGTAGCCCTGGTGGTGACAATAATGGCGGGTTGCCTAAGGACCAGGTGTTTGAGAATTGAGATGCTCACCTGCGTCGCCCTTGACGACCTCGCTACGTGCTGCCAGGTGTCCACCCGGTGGCGTCGACTCACATACCAGCCGGGGTTCACGCCGCTGCACTGCCGCCGCGCCGACGCCGTCTCGGGGTACTTCGTCCAGAGCATGACGCGCTGTCAGGAACTTGGAGAGAGGGAAATGTTATCTGGAGCTCTGAAGAAGAAGATAAGCAGTGAAATCGGCAGTCAGTGAAACGGTTCGACGACTTCAGTTAAAAGAGATCCAACGGCTAAAGTTACTGCTAGAAAAGAAGCATGGAGATCTGATGGTTCAAAACCAAACCAGTTTTACCGGGAAACCCTGTAGTCATTTCAATTTGTCGTTATTTTCAGTTTATCTGTTACTCTACTATTTTAACGAGATGTTCAGTAATTACAACGCTGTAAACTTTTGGATATAAAGCCCGGTACAGGTGGAAATAGAAGAGGAGAAGAATCCGCATAAATTAGCTTTACTTTAGTTTGTTAGAGTAAACCCTAATTGTTTTCTCCCTTTCCCTTGTTTTCATTTCCACAACTGCAGATCGATTCAGAGTTTGGTTTGGATTTGATTGGTTCATGACACGCGCTGCCTCTACTCCGCCACACCTTTGTCTCCATGCGAAAATTTGGGAGCCAGTGCGACGCCAGTGAGCCCGGGCAGCAGTCCCTCGCCGCCACCATGTCGACATCCTCTCGCGAGCTTGCCTGTGCTCCCAAAATTTTCTGCCGCCACCGCTTTCAGGTGCATTGGTGCCCCAGCTTGGGCAGTTGAAAATCTGCAGTACCGTTGGGTTTAAACTTCCAGTCTTTTGATAATTATGTTTATGGTTATACTATGCAGTATGTGCATCCATGCAAGTTCCCGTATGCTACTGAATTAAAGCTTAGTTTTCTGAACTCTCGGAATGTAAATGTATGACTTGGGTTTGCAGTGAAGATAGTTGTGCTGACACCATAGAAATAGCATGGCCTTTGAACCCACTTCAATTTGTTTTTGATCTGTCCATAAAATCTGTCAGGTTTTTTGTTTTTGCAGAATTGTTGCTTATGCTAGGATGTTTGGTGTGGCTACTATGCTCACTTTGTTCTTTTAGAAATTTAGGGTACATGATGTTTGGAAGATTTTTGTTTTACATCCTACAATGTCTAGTTTTCTTATTATTTCCTTCTATTGTTTGTCGATCATATATGGTACCTTTTCCTAGTTTGGAGCAATCTTTCTTTACGCCTTGAAACTTATGGTGAAATTTATCATTATGTGACAAGGAGCTTTACGGCAACAGCATAAGTGGGACAATACCTTTTGAACTGGGGAACTTGACTAACTTGGTCGGTTTGGATCTGTACCTGAACAACTTTGCTGGTGTTATTCCAGACACTTTGGGGCAACTCTTGAAGCTGCGTTTCCTGTAAGAATGCTCCATTTATGTACAAATAGAACTGTCAGTTGCGTATATCCTTTCATTCAATTTTGTCTGGCAATATTGCTTTAACAACATCGCAAAAAAATTCATATAGAATCACGAAACAAATACATCATGGTGCATGCATGGAATTTGTATAAACTTTCTTTCCAGAAGGCAGAAGTCCACTTGGATTTGCATGTCTTAATAAACAATAAGGTGTTCTTGTAGTTTTCTTCTTTAATATGATCATATCCACTTTGGCCTTCTATTACAATGGAGGGCAAATCCACTGTTTAGTTCTTGTTTTGGCGCTTATTGCATTATTTGTAGGCCTGCCTGTTGGAATGATTATAGCATAATTCTTGTTACAAAGCGCACAGCAAAAATATAGGATCAAAGAAACGGAAAATAGGGATTTAGTGTGGAAAACCATTTCGAGAAAAATCACGGACACGAAATGACTATACCACTATATGAGGAGATGTTTACAATGAGGCTCTCTATCTTTTCTCTTTCTGGTCAACAACAATCTTTCTGGTCAAATTCCCTAATCCTTGTGTATATCCTTTCATTTAATTTTGTATAACAATATTTCTTTGACAAGATCGCAAAAAATTTCGTATAGAATCATGAAACAAATACATCATGGTGCATGCATGGAATTTGTATATACTTTCTTTCCAGAAGGCAGAAGTACTCTTGGATTTACATGTCTTATTAACAATAAGGTGTTCTTGTAGTTTTCTTCTTTCATATGATCATATCCACTTGGGTCTTCTATTACAATGGAGGGCAAATCCACTATTTAGTTCTTGTTTTGTCACTTATTGCATTATTTGTAGGCCTGCCTGTTGGAATGATTATAACATAATTCTATCTTTGAATGTCTACTTGAAGGATAGACGTCTTAACAACAACAGTCTTTCTGGTCAAATTCCAAAATCCTTGACCAATATCACTACTCTCCAAGTTCTGTAAGTTGCCTGTAACACTAATTCATATTCTATATCTACTGTTGGATTTGTTGTGTAGAATGATAACAGATGTTCAGAATCGGGGTACGTAATTACAGATGTGTCTGATAAATCTTACAGGGATCTCTCAAGCAACAATCTCAGGAGAGGTTCCATCAACCGGCTCCTTTTCACTCTTTACCCCTATAAGGTACTTTAGAAAGGTGTTTTCATACTTTTCTTTTTTAAAAGTTGCACAAATATTAAAGTATGAATGAAAGTTAGATGATGATTATTTACCCATTCGGTTACTTCAAAATTTGTATAACTTGTATTGAGAAGAAAAGTATAGAAGCACTGCTCGGTACTCTATCCTAGATGAAATTTCGGGTGCTAAATGCATCTTGCGAGGATGACAAATGTTACTTTATTGTCACAGTTTTGCTAACAACCAAAATCTTTGTGGCCCGGGTACTACAGTACCGTGTCCTGGGGCTCCTCCTTTTTCACCACCGCTTCCGTTCAATACTGCAACACCAACTACATCACAAGGTGATTTGCTGTAGTTATATGCCCCTTGTTATGCATAAATTGAAACTCTTAATAGTTCTAGATGGTGGTATTTGACACATGCTTGCTGGATTTATTCATTTCCATCAGGTGGCTCTAGAACTGGAGCAATTGCTGGAGCCTGGAGGCGTTGCTGCTGGTGCTGCATTGCTGTTTTCGGTTCCTGCAATTGGATTTGCATGGTGGTGGCGGCGGCGTAAACCTGAAGAGCATTTCTTTGATGTCTCTGGTCGGTATATAGCATTGTGCCGTTCATGTTGTTGATGTTATCCATTTCATGTTGCTACTGATAATTTTAGCAATAAGAATATTTTACGAAGAGGTGGCTTTGGAAAGGTGTACATGGGGAGACTGGCGGATGGTTCATTGGTAGCAGTGAAACGATTAAGGGAGTGTTTGAGATAGCTCGCTCCACCAAAATCTATGGAGTTGGTGAGCAGGTATTTCTAACTCTGAAATTTATGCTGAGCTGTAGTACATTAAGAGTGTTTAAGTGGGTCATGTTGTTTACATTTTAGACTAAAAATATAAACTTAATTCACTTTATTTTAACCTACAAGCTCCAGATCTGAGATGGAGCTGGGATCTAGAGCTCTGCCAACCAAGGCCTAAAAGAGGAACGCACGCCTGGCGGTGAGCTCCAGTTCCAAACAGAAGTTGAAATGATAACATTGGAACCTGCTTCGGCTCCGTGGATTCTGCATGACGCCTACAGGACGGATACTAGTCTATCCATACATGGCTAATGGGAGTGTTGCATCACGTTTGTGAGGTGCCTTGTTCCTGTGTATTTCTTACTTCAAGATTTCTTCTGTGCTTGGTTGCTAATGAAACAGTAGAACTTTTATGGCAATTCAAAACAGTTGACTTTTTTACTTCTACAGTTCTACTTGCTGTATATATTTAGTTATTTCAGTTTTGAATTGTGGTACCTCCTAGTACACATTTGGCTATTTCAATTTTGATTTATGGTACTTGATTTTGTAGAGCGCCAGCCAAATGAACCGCCTCTTGAGCGGCAAACGAGAACTCGGATTGCACTGGGATCTGCCAGAGGACTCTGCTACTTGCATGACATGACCACTGTGATCCCGAGATCATTCATCGTGATGTCAAAGCTGCAAACATTATCTTGGACGAAGACTTTGAGGAGCGGTTGTGGGCAGCGCCGCGGGGGCGGAGCCAGCCGGGCCTTGAGCCTCAGGCCATTAGCTGTGTTAGCACTTGCTCTTAATGAGTTAAATAGACAACATTGGTACTTGTTGGGAAACCCTCGTGGTCCATGAAAAGTTCACGTTGGTCCCTTAGCTAAAACCCTAGGTGAGCGCTATAAAAGGAGGAGGGGGTCCCCTCCTATGTACAAGCAATCAGAAATTCAATAAAGAATTCGCCGTCGCTCTCCCCATATACCCGTGTCTCTCTCTGTCTGTTCTCCAATTTTAGATCTGTTCGGGAACCCGGACTATTCGATAGCGAGTTCCTTAACACGTTATCGACGAAGCTTTCACCGAGTTCGATTGAAAGGTGAGAAAGGTAGGGATTTCGCAATTAAATCTAATCGCTGACGATTTTATGCTCGCATCTATCCTATGCATCCGATCGCTCGCCACGTGGCAAGAAGTCGCAATGACATGAATCTACGCGACATATCGCTTTTTTTCGCTTTTTTTTTCACATTCAAAAATCGGCACCGCGCTCAAGCGCCGACGCCTCCTCGGTTTGCGACTCGCAAGACGGCCAGCTGTACCCACCGACCTCCGACGCCCCGCTCGCACACGTAGCGCATCGCCCGGCCAGAGTCGCCTCGCCCCCGCGGCGCCGCCGACACGCAGCGAGCCACAAGACGCCGGCCGCCTCGGCCCACGCCACGCCGCGCAAGAAGCGCCGCCGCCGGCCCGGCTCGCCACGCCGCCGCACGACCCGCCGAGTCACCTGCCGCTGCTCCGCCACGCACCTCGCCTTGTCGCGCCGCTGCCTGCCGCCGCAAGACTTGCTCATGTCGACGCTGCCAGAAGCTCCTCGCCGACGCTGGGCTGGTTGCCGCCGCTGCGGCCTGCCCGCCAAGACGCGCGCGCATCGACCGAGCTCGCAGACGGTTGCCACCGCGACGGCTCGCTGGCTGCCGCCGGCCGGCCGCCACCGCACGAGGCCGCACGGCTCGCCGGATGCGCTGCGCGCCCGCCACAAGACGGCGCCAGGTTCAAGCGCTCGCGCAGGCTCGCCGCGCCACATGAAGACGCTGCCGCACGGCCATGCGTCGCAGCCGAAGCTCCGCCATAGCCGCGCCCGGCCACCGTTGCTGCCATAGCTCCGGCCGCTGCCGCTTCGCGGCCTCACGCCGCTTTGTTCCGCCACTGCTGGCCGAAGCGCCGCCGCTTGCTCCGCCGCTGCCGAAGCGCCGCCGCTTGCTCGCCGCGGCTGGGCCGAAGGCCGCCACCTAGCTCACGCAGTGCCCGGCCGGCCGCCGACGGCGCGGGCGTGGGGAATGTGGCGCGAGCGGGAAGAAGAAGACGGAGGCGACACGCGCTTGAAACGCAGAGCGCGCATGTGGAAGTTCATGCGCCAAGGAAAAAGAAAAGGGAAGAAGCAAAGAAGTGGCCACTGCGCACAGGAGGAAGAAGCAACAAAAGAAAAAATGCTGAAGTGGCAAAGGCTAGGTGAAACCCAGCCACAGCAGCACATGGGCTTAAAAACTGCAAGGCCAGCGGGCCGAATCGGCTAGAAGAAAAGGAAAAGAAAAAGAAAAAGAAAAGAAAAGAAAAGAAAAAAAAAGAAAAATTGCAGAAAAATTTGGAGAAAATTTTGAAAAATTGCCAGAAAATCAAGAAGATTTATTTGGCTCTGTTTCTATTTTTTTCTAGCTTTATTTCTCTATTTTATGAATATTCTTTATGATTTCTGAATCCATTGCTTTATTTAAGATACTGCAATGCATAGCAATTTATTTTCTGTACTTTATGCTTATTGCAACCATTTTCTATTAGATTACATGCAGTAATCTAATGTCGGAATTTTGAAATCATGAATCGTGAGTTTGAAGAACTCGCATCAAGACGGTCGTAACTACCTCACTTGGGCATCGGACGTGAAGATAGTTCTTGGGGGCAAGAAGTCCGTCTCGCGATTGGTCTAGGTCCTCGCAGACGCTAAACCTACCGCCGAGCGTAACGATCAAACTGCATCGCCGCTTAAATGCATGAATCGCATTTTCTTTTAGATTATGGTTGCTAGCATTTTCTTTTGAATAATGAATAGTAAGCTCTAGAAGAGCATACTTCTCTCATGAATATATATGCAATTTATTCTTTATTCCAAGATTCTTTCATTTACAAGCAATATTTGAATTATTTTGCCTCTGCTTGATTGGGATTAAATTTCTTGCATCTAGAAATCGTAGAAGCCCAAATGGAAGAGATATGCATTATTGATAGTGGCACAACAAATACCATCTTAAGAGAGTCTAAATACTTTTAGTCGATCACGAAGAACGCTGGAAAGATTACTACGATCGCAGGAAGCGACTCATATGTAATCGGCTCAGGAAGAGCCACTATTATATTACCTATGGGTACAACTTTGGTAATTGAAGAAGCCCTTTTGTACCCTGAATTAACGCGCACTCTCTTAAGCTTTAAAGACATCCGCGCCAATGGTTTTCACGTAGAAACCAATGCGAGAAATGGCAAAGAATACTTGTGCATTGTGAAGCACGCGGTATGTGGAAAATGGTATTAGAAAATGCCCTCATATGAATCTGGTTGCACTACACGAACATTCATGCACCAAGTGTATACTTCCTTGAAGACTGCTTTAGAAGCTCGAGTTATTTTCTTTATGGCATGGTAGATTAGGCCATCCCGGTCTTAGAATGATGAGAAATATCGTGAACAACTCACAAGGTCATGGCATTAATGTTAAGAAATTTCCGAATCATGAAGATTTTGTGTGCCCGCATGTGCCACGGAAATTAATAACTAGACCTCTCCACATGAAAGTGCAAAGTGAAATTCCTGCATTCCTGGAACACATCCGGGGATATTTATGCGTCGATTCACCCTTGTCGTACCGCTTTCGATACTTTATGGTGCTCATCGATGCTTCCTCGAAATGGTCGCATGTATGCTTATTGTCAACAAGAAACCATGCTTTTGCAAAGTCGATCTCACGATCATAAGAATTAAGAATACTTTCCCGATCATCGCGTGAAGTCCATTAGAATGGACAATGCCGAGAATTTACTTCAAAGGCATTTGATGATTATTGCACAAAGAACAGGATAGCAGCTTGAGCACTGCATCGCACGCCCATACGCAGAATGGGCTAGCGTAGCACTAATAAAGAGGATTAAGTTCATTGCCGCACCGCTTTTGCAGAGTTGTAACTTGCCCAACACTTGTTGGGGACACGCAGTCCTGCACGCAGCAGCTCTTATCAATTTCAGACCGTCGGCCTACAACATCCATTCTCCTATGCAGCTTGTGCACGGGATCATCCCGAAGATCTCCCATCTTAGAAAATTTGGGTGTATGGTATATGTACCTATACCACCCCCTCAGCGGACTGCAATGGGCCCTCTCCGCAAGTCTGGGATATACGTTGTTATGAGAGTGTATCCATAATCAGGTATTTGGAACCCATGACTGGAGACTTGCATACAGCCCGATTCGCTGATTGCATCTTTGACGAGGATCGCTTCCGTCATTAGGGAGGAAATCAACCTTTGATGAAAAATGCCGGAAATCATATGGCATTCCACCGATCCCGACATGACCCCGAACTAATGAAGCAAATCAAGAAGTCCAAAAGATAATTGATTTGCAGAATTTAGCAAATGAACTGCCCGATCATTTTTGTGATCTGAAGGGCGTGGTTAAGTCGCATGTACCAGCAAGAAATGCACCAGAGAGGGTGGAAATACCAAAGAAAATGGAAAGTATCCTCACTGCTCGAGGCCTCAAAGAAAAGAACAGAAACCCGACTCCTTAAACCCAAAGTACCCGAGACGCCCGAGAAAAATGGGCGAGAGGACTTACCACAACCAATCACGAAAATGCCCCAAGGAAAGAAGGGAGCCAGCTGAGACTGCACCGAAAAAGCCAACAGAAAGGCAATTCCATACTTGAATCTTCCATCGCAGAAGCCGCGGAAATAACGTGTGCGCACACATAGGCGATGAAAAGCTAAAGGAACTTGCTCTGCGATAGGGAAAAGCAAAAGAAGAGTAGAAGTGCATAAAGCACCCCATGAAGAAATGGCCATAAACTTTGTAATAACAGAGAATGCTCAATAGAGCAACACCAACGTTGATGCATACTTTGCAAAGAAGATTGCCTCGATCATTGATCATGACCCGAGCCTGCATCTCGCAGAGTACAAGAAAAGGCTAGATTGGGAAGAATGAAAAAGCAATCATCGCAGAGTTAATCTCTCCAACAAGAGAGAGGTGTTTGGGCAGATGCCGCACACCTCCCCATATAAACCCCGTGAGGTCACAAATGGGTCTTTGTTCAAAGAGGAATGAAAACAACGAAATTGTAAGGTACAAAGCAAGGCTTGTAGCTCAAGGTTTCACCCAACGCCCGGAGTTGATTATGAAGAAACCTATTCTCCTGGCCATGGGAGGAATTACCTTTAGATATTTGATCTCAATGGCAGTCAACTTGAAGTTGAGAATGAAGCTAATGGATGTTGTCACAGCATACTTGTATGGAAACTTGGATTCGGAGATATACATGAAAGTACCGGAAGGAATTCCTATCCCGAACCA
The DNA here is from genome assembly GCA_036346275.1 of Otatea glauca. Classification (NCBI taxonomy): domain Eukaryota; kingdom Viridiplantae; phylum Streptophyta; class Magnoliopsida; order Poales; family Poaceae; genus Otatea; species Otatea glauca. The sequence goes on along the minus strand of JAYEVK010000034.1, from coordinate 77,143 downwards.
AGACGGAACAAATAGAAACCTGTACAATGTGAAATTGGAGAAATCACTGTATAGGCTGAATCAGTTAGGAAGAATGTGGTACAATCGCTTGAGTTATTTTCTCTGCAAGAAAGGCTACACAAACAGCTAAGATTATCCATGTGTGTTTATACAGCGATCCCCGAATGGATTCTGTATAATCTCCGTCTATGTAGATGATTTGAACATCATTGGAACGGATGAAGAAATTGAAGAAGCATGCTCATACTTGAAGTCTGAGTTTGAAATGAAGGATTTGGGTAAAACCAAATTTTGTTTAGGCTTACAGCTTGAACATGTCCAAGGAGGAATCTTGGTACACCAATCAACCTATACGCAGAAAGTGTTGGAAAGGTTTGAATTTGAAAAAGCATATCCTGCAAAGACTCCAATGGTCTCAAGGTCACTCCAAGCGCACTCTAGACCCATACTGCACTCAGAGAAGAGGGGAGGGAGTCCCGGGAGCGAATTCCATATCTCGAGTGCAATTGAGCGCCATGTACCTTAAGAATAGCACTAGGCTCTACATTGCGTCACTGTGAATTTGCTAACCCATGACAAAGGCGTAACCCACCAAAAGGCATTGAAAGGGATCAAGGACATCTTCCGTTACCTCCAAGGAAGCAAAGACCTTGGTCTGTTTTTCAGAAGAAACAATGAATTGAATTTGGTTGGCTATGCCGATGCTGGGTATTTATCAGACCCGCATATTGACAAGTTCCAAACCGCTATGTTTTCCTATGTGGAGGAACAGCAATTTCTTGAAGTCGCTCTAAGCACTCTTGTCTCGACGTCGACAAACCACTCAAAATCATTGCTTTGTATGAAGCATCTCGTGAATGTGCATGGCTCGAAGAATGGTTCATCACATCCGTAAGTCATGTGGTTTGAACATTGAGCAAACTCCCACAATTATTTATGAAGATAATGCAGCTTGTGTTGCCCAAGCACAGATGGGTTATGTGAAGAGCAATCTCACGAAGCATATCAACCCCAAGTTCTTCTATGCTCATGAATTGCATAAGATGAACGAGATCAAGATATTGCATACTAAGTCATGTGAAAATCTTGCGCATTTATTCACTAAATCACTCCCAAAGATCTACCTTTGAAAGGTGCGTGAAAGGAATTGGGATGATGAGACTTAGAGAAGTGCAGATTTCAGGGGGAGATATTTCACATACTCCCACATGAATCTCGAGCATAAATTATAAATACCCAACATGAATCTTGAAGATTAGCAATTGAAGTTGGGAGAATTGTACTCTTTTTCCTTAGCAAGTTTTTCATGAAGTTTTCTTGCATAAGGTTTTAACGAGGCAATTCGTGCAACATAGTAAGCGTATGCTATGTACTCTTTCTCCAAGTATTTTTTCCACTGGGTTTTTCCGGAGTTTTAATGAGGCATATGCATCTCGCGGCAAAGGGCCCAAGGGGGAGTGTTGGGAAACCCTCGTGGCCCATGGAAAGCCCACGTTGGCCTCTTAGCCGAAACCCTAAGTGAGCGTTATAAAAGGAGGAGGGGGGTTCCCCTATGTACAAGTAATCAGAAATTTAATAAAGAATTCGCCGTCGCTCTCCCCATATACCCGTGTCTCTCTCTGTCTGTTCTCCAATTTTAGATCTGTTCGGGAACCCCGGACTATTCGATAGCGAGGTTCCTTAACAGTACCATGTAGCCTCAGGTTCAGGCCCGGATGCCCGAGGCCTGGCTCCGCTCATGGTTGTGGGTGACTTTGGACTGACCAAACTTATGGATTACGAGGACACTCATGTAACTAAAGCCGTTCGTGGGACGATCGGACACATTGCTCCTGAGTACCTGTCCACCGGGAAGTCCTCCGAGAAGACTGATGTTTTTGGTTATGGGATCGTGCTTCTGGAGCTCATTACTGGACACAGGGCATTTGTCCTCGCTCGTCTCGCAAACGATGATGATGTCATGCGGCTTGACTGGGTAAATACTGCTCCGCCTTTGAGCATACACATTAGGAGCAGCAATCATGCATGTTAGCTGTCTTTCAGCATACATCTTAGCTGTCTGTCAGTTCTAGTTTAGGAGCCAGAACAAATCTTTGCTCATCATTGGTCTGCCGGTTCAAAGTCCTATTAGCATGACCAGTGACAAATTGACAATGCAAGCTGGCACTTCACCCTCCATGTGTCATCAATCATGCAGAGCATAGTACATACCATGAAAAGTAAAGGCAAGAAACTACTGTTTGTGTTTGCAGGTGAAAGTGCTTCTGAAAGAGAAGAAGGTGGAGTCGCCGATCCAGGAAGCGCTCGAATTTTTTTAAATAATACATTTTAAAAATAAAAATAATACCCCGAATCAAAATTTTACAAAATTACACATCTGTCGTCGTTTCAAATGACGATAGAAACTCTGTCGCTATTTGAATGGTAACACAGTTCTATCGCCAATTCAAATGGCAACGTAAGCCTCAACCTTGTCAACCAAATGAATCCATGACAAAATAATCCATCGCCAATGCAAACCGTGATTAAATGCACTCTGCATCATTTCATTTGGTGACAGAGGTGTATATTTGTAAAATTTTGATTCGGCATATTTTTTTTGTAAAATTATTTTTAAAATATATTATTAAAAAAATAATTCGGTGGTGCCAATGTTCAAAATCCCGGAAAAATTTTGGTCAAGATTTCAGATTTTAGCCAAGACGAGATTGAAACTCCCGGTCGAATAAAAAATTTGAAAAAAATCAAATTACTACAGTGATTTCAGAAATTTCACCAAGATTTCAAAAATGTTGATCGGATTTCAACTTTTTTGGAGTAGATTTGACCAGACTTGGGACAATAGCTCTTAAAAATGTCATCTTCTATGAAAATTTGTTGGAAAACCAAATTTTTGAGACGTTTTATAAAAATAGCAGAAACACTGTCAAAATTTTATATAATATACAAGCTTGATTATGCTCTGAAACTTTTTTGATATCATATTTAGTAGTGTAGGATGATACAAAAAAATTTCTAAAAGAATTGAACTTCATTTATTATCTTTGAAAAATAAAAAACATAACAAACATAAATGAGACAGTAACATTGTCATAATTTTATCAATTTGCTCGAGTGTGATCATGATCCAAAATTTTTATAAGGTCTTAAGCATTGTCTCAGAACCACTCTCTAAAAGTTTCAAAAATATAAACTTGATTTGGTTGCTCAATCAAATCTATAGAAGCAATATATGTACTAAGGCTTTTATTAGGACAGTAGCACTATCAGAATTTTTGAAAAAAAATTAGGCTTGTTCATCATTTGAAAAATTTATGAAAATATTAGTGATGCGTCAGAACCATCCACCAAAGTTTTCAGAATTTTCTAGCATGGTTTAAACATTTTTTTATCCGGTTTGAACCACAAATTTTGAATATAAAGTATGCCCATCACTTAGATCAAGTTTAACTAAATTAATACGATGTAATTCTTATGACGTATGACCAGTGGACCCAGGAGCACGTGCTACCAACAGAGAAACACACCTCAAGCTCTCACGGGCTATTTGGAGGCAGAGAAAGCATTCTCACCGACACTCCCTCCATGTTAGCACAAGAACTCACCAGAACCTAGCTCCTCCCACGGCGACCGCCACATACAGCCAACTCCTGATAGAAATAATTTTGTAATAGAAAAGTTATAGTTTGAAAAGTTTGTATTAAGAAAATTTAGGATGAGGAGTCCGATTAGAACAATGAAGTAGAATCTTATTCCGTTAAATAGGGTTCTAGTTTTGGGTATAAATATAGGGGTAGACTTGAGTTTTTGTAAGTGAACAGAGTGAGAAGTAATAAAAAGAAAATTATTCCAAAATTTTTTAACGTTCTGTTCTAACAATTGGTATCAGAGCCTAAGGTTTTAAATCAACTCACTGCTCCTAGGAGGAGAAGACTCTTGGAGGCAGCACCCAAGGAAGCAAAGATCAAAGCGAGATTGTGTCTCGTCTCATCGATTCGAAATTTTTACGGTTCTAGCATCGAAAAAAAACAAATTTCGCTATTAGCCTCTAATCCAAAGAATTTACAAGAATAGCCTCCCTACAAGAAAATCTCAACCGACCGACAAGGAAATTTTCTTTATATTTTTTTCTCATTTCATGGATCGCTACTCAGAGATTTTAATTTTTTTTTTCTCCCACATCGCGCGGACTCCGTCCGCTGGAAATTTTTTTAAAATTTTTTTGCCTTGGGAGGCGAGTTCCGAGGGTGGGGTCGATAGCATGAGGAATCTAAAAATATTTATAGGTGTAACGAACTTGAAAAATTGTGAAATTTTTGTGAGGTTTGTGACATATCAATAATATTTCCATTAAATTTTGAGAAGATTATCACGTACGAGAATTTTTAAAAATTCAAACATTACAACTGTCGATGAAACATCGACGAGTAACATTGAAGTTTGAAAAATAGAACAAACCACGTTGATAAATTCGAAATTTTTTGCGAGCTTGAGACATCAATTATACTTCCATAAAATTCGAGAATATTATCACGCACAAGGAATTTATATAAATTAACTGCCTTGATGAAACAATGACTAGTAAGTTTGAAGCGAACAAAAATGGAATGAACCACGTTGATAAATTCTAAAATTTTGCAGTTTTTGAGACATCAATTATATTTTCATCAAAATATGAGAAGATTATCACGCATTTGAAATTTTAAAATTTGAATATTACACGCTTGACGAAACATTGACCGAAAGTTTTGTTTAAAATTCAAACACGTTGATAAATTACAAAAATTTTAGCCGATTTTGAGACATCCATTATATTTTATAAAAATATGAGAAGATTATCGTTGATGTCTCAAAATATAATCTTCTCAGATTTTTATGAAAATATAATTGATGTCTCAAAAATCGGCACGAAAAATTTTATAATTTATCAACGTGTTTTGTTCCATTTTTCGTTCGCTTAAAACTTTCTGGTCAGTGTTTCGTGAAGCCAATTGTAATATTCAAATTTTTAAAAATTCCTCGTACGTGATAATCTTCTCATATTTTTATGAAAATATAATTGATGTCTCAAAAACCTGCACAAAAATTTTAGAATTTATCAACGTGGTTCATTCCATTTTTTGTTCGCTTCAAGCTTACTAGTCATTGTTTCATCAAGACAGTTCAAATTTATATAAATTCCTTGTACGTGATAATATTCTTAGATTTTTATGGAAGTATAATTGATGTCTCAAAAACCCGCACAAAAAATTTCAGATTTTATCAACGTGGTTTGTTCTATTTTTCGTTCGCTTCAATGTTACTCGTCAGTGTTTCATCAAGACAGTTGTAATGTTTGAATTTTTAAAAATTCCTCGTACGTGATAATCTTCTCAAAATTTTATGAAAATATTATTGATATGTCACAAACCTCCACAAAAAATTTCATAATTTTTCAAGTTCGTTACGGCCTTATAAATATTTTTTCCGTTCACTGTAACGCATCCCACCCCACCCCCACCCCACCCCACCCCACCCCTACTGGAACTCGCCTCCCGAGGCAAAAAATTTTAAAAAATTTTCCAGCGGACGGAGTCCGCGTGATGTGGGAGAAAAAAATAAAAAAAATAAAATCTCGCGGACGCAGTCCGCGGGAAATGAGGAAAAAAATATAAAAAAAAATTTCCGCGCATCCGTTCCGCGGGATTTTACTGTAGGGAGGCTATTCTTGTAAATTCTTCGGATTAGAGGCTAATAGCGAAATTTGTTTTTTTTTCGATGCTAGAACAGTAAAAATTTCCATCGATTCGTTCGTTCTCGTCGAGTCCGATCTGGAGCGACGCCGCATGGGAAAACAGGAGAAAGAAGCGACAGTAAAACCGTGCTTGCGTAAAGGGCAGCGATCGTCGGTCACATTCGAGATTCGACACAAGAGCAGCAGCAGTGCTCAAGTTCCCAAGAGCGGCACGAGGGCTCGATGCCGTGAGGCTGAAGGTGAGGCACATCACGCACACGTCATCTACTCATGGCGCTCCGATCAAGTTGTGCAACAGCTAGGGGCATCGCGTGGCACACGTCACGTGTGAGCAGCAGACAAGCCAGTAGAAGCACGGGTAGCCACGGCAGATTGATTTGTATCAGAAGAGATCATACTGCACCAGAAAATAAAAAAGAAGTCGTTATTTGTCAAAGTTGACTCAGGGACGTTGAAGAGATGCGTTCGTCGTCCAAAGTCAAGTTCGTCAGAGTTACTCCAGAGCATTGAAGAGGTGTGTTCGCCGTCCAAAGTCAAGTCCATCGAAAACGAGTCCGAGACGTTGAGAAGATGTATTCGCTGTTCAAATTCAAGTTCGTCAAAGATAAGTCTGAGATGTTGAGGAGTTGTGGTCGTCGTTCTACATATGTGCGCGCATGAGAAGTTCTTACAGTGTGTCCAAGTTCTCTCGTGGGTAAGTCCTAATGCGAATCTGCATCACAAATTGCGTTATCGGTGAAAAGACAATTGAGCTGAAGCAAAAGGTCGAATCGCTTCGCGAGGTGCGGCCACCGGTGGTATGGCCAGCAAGAAGAAGACGAAATTCCTTGAAGATGCGTTCACCATCCTGTGTCGAGTGTTTGGGCAAATCGTAGTTGAGACCGATTGCCTCAATGAGTTAGAGTTATGTTACAAGATTAAAGGGGTGATTGATAGAAATAGTCTTGTAATAGGAAAGTTATAGTTTGGAAAATTTGTATTAAGAAAGTTTAGGATGAGGAGTCCGATTAGGATAAGGAAGTAGAATCCTATTCCGTTAAATAGACCTGTAGTTTTGGGTATAAATATAAGGGTAGACTTGAATTTTGTAAGCGAAAAGAACGAGAAGTAATAAAGAGAAATTTATCTTAAAGTTTTTTGACGTTCTATTCCAACAACTCCGGCCTTGTCCGATGAGAAAAACGGTACATCTCGGCCTAGAAGACCGAGATCTTGGTAGTTTGGAACGAAATCTCGCCGGAGGTAAACTATATTTCGGTATTTCCCACCAGCATAGGTAACCAAAAAAATCTCATTTTTAGCCTAAAATTTCGTCACATAGGACCGAAAATTCACTTATTTATGCCGGATTCATCATTTTATGTGCGGAATTGGTGTTTTTTAGGACCGAATCTAGCCGGACTTGAGCTTAAGTTTTAGTTTATGTCTGTTGAGCTTGTGCTTAAGTGCTTGTGTTCAGCTTAAGTGTTAAGTCTTGTTGTCTCGTTTTAACAAGAAAATGGTAGAAGTAAGTGTCAAGATAATTTTCTTATCAGCTCTGAGACCTGAAGCTATGATCTAGTTTTCCCGTTTTAACAAGAAAATGAAACAACTGCTGTTATTTCATTCAGTCAAAATATAGTGATGCTATTCTTAATATCCCCTGTTTTTCATAAGCATGCTTCAGTATGGATGACCTGATCATGTTAGTTCTATTTCGATGTTTCAGAACTCATAAGAACTGTGTCATTCTTTAGTTAATCGATGCAACATTCTATCTATTTTTCTTTGTCTTCCGTGGCAGATTTCCGTGATGGCAGATCGTGTGGGTACCGTATGGGAGCATAGGGAGTTGTCGAAGTGCAACTATTGTACCCATGTTATGAAGGGGGGAGGCACGGCCTGTCTGAAGGAACATCTCGCTGACCACTCCAACAAGGTGAGGGCATGCCTAAATTGGTTAGGCATGCCATGCTCGCGGACCTTCGCAGAGGTCGTGAGAAGAAGGATAAGGAGGAGCGCCTTCGTAAAGAGGAGGTTTGCGATGACTGGACCACTGACTACCGTACCGAGTAGGAGCATCTAAAAATGGCCCTAAGAGCCTCCAAAGAAGAGGCTTACTTCAAGAGCAAGGTTTGACCCTAGGAGGTGCAGCGAGACCCTCGGTCGAATCTACTATCAGCAAAATGTTCGGTAGGTCAAAATCGACACGGGAAATTCATGGCTCCATCGATCTCGACTTTGCATGGAGTGGTGCGTTGCAGCTTCCCCGTATTGACACTGCATTCAAGCAGGGGGCGAGGCAAAAGCTTGGGAGGGCATGGTTCAAGTGGTTCCATGCAAATGCAATTTTAGTAATGAAGGCTGAATGTCCGTACTTCACAAGTATGCAACGCTCTTATGTTTTCAAGTTAAAAATCTTGAGATGATTGTATTAACCTCTTAGTCCGCTGTGGACAGTTGCACTTAAGATGGTGCAGAAACTAGGCTCAAGGATTTGTGCACCACAGGGTCACGAGATCGATGAGAACAAGAAGGAGATTGTCGAGCACCTTCGGAAGTTCAAGGATGACTAGGCCACATTTGGTGTGATAGTTATGTGTGACGTTTGGACTGACCGACAATGCAGAGCATCATCAACTTCATGGTATACTGCAATAAGATTATGTTCTTTTACAAGTCCGTTCTTGCCACAAGTAGAATAACTCCGTCTAGTACTTCATAGTAATGCAAATGTACGTATTAACTTCTGACGTCTACATTCCACACTTCTGATGCCTACGTTCCACTGGTAAGAACCAGGGCTCCTCTGCACGCAGGGCTCCCCGATGGACCGGCCCAAGATGTCGGAGGTGCTGAGGATGCTGGAGGGCGACGACCTGGCCGAGCGGTGGGAGGAGTGGCGGGAGGCGGAGCTGGCCCCGCGCCACAACGACTGGATCGTCGAGTCAACCTAGAACCTCCGGGCCGTGGAATTGTCCGGCCCATGGTAACGAAATGAATCGACTTGTGATTGACAAAGCTCCAGCGCCTCATTGCAGAAAGTTTTTGTTTTGTGTGTATGACAGACAAACAGGTAGCTGGCCCTGTTAGTGGTAGATTTGAAGGGAAGAAATGGTTTACTTTGGCACCTCCCCTGGCCTCGGTAATTTTAGTAGTAGGCTGCACTTGGCTGTCAGTAAAACAGAAGGAAAGGCATACATTGCAACACGTTGTGGCGTCAGTGATGGCGGAATCAATGTGCTGTGTACGTACACTCTCTTTGAGTTTTGATCGGTGCTAAATTAACACCCTAAACAATCTTTTCTGGGTTTCCAGATTAGCTGCTCGATCACCTGCGTATGGTTTATCCAACGACTGACGGGCTGGGCACTCGCAGGCTGGATCATTGTTCAGGCTTCTTCCAGTGAGGAGGCTAATTTCTCAGTCGCATTCTCTGCTCTTTTTTTGTTTTTTTCTGGCAGGGCTAGAGAACAGCGCAATTAGCCATCGTATACATACTACAACAGTGAGTGCCATTCTGACACACATTAATTTACATACAAAAGGTAAGTGACAAAAAGATCGACAAGGTTCACGCTAATCCCCCTAACTAATTACCAAGGAGATCGCAAAATGAAGCAGAAGCCAGAGAAAGAGAGGAGAGGGGGTACTGCAGCGGCCGGTGTGCGTACGCGCCTGCCTACTGCATGCGGCGCCGGTTACAGATTACCTGGTTACGGCCTTACGGGCACTAGAGGGTCGGGACGTGGAAGAACCTGCCGCGGCACATGCAGCGGTAGGCGATGGGGCAGGGCTCGGCGGCCTCGGCGTCGGCGCAGCGGAAGCTCACCATCACGCGCTTGCACGGGAAGCACGGCCCGCACGCGTGCGTGCAGTCCGGCAGCCGCGAACCCGTCACAGCGCTGCTCTCCTTAACCATCCCCTCCTCCTCATCCGCCTCCCGCGCGGCCTGGCCCCTCTCCTGATGGAGCACTGTTATTTGGCCTTCATAGTGGGTAATGGTATTCCCGCCTGCAGTGGATGGCGTCGTCGTCTCGTCAGGTAGGGCATCCGATGAGCGCAACGCACCTGCGTAACGTACATGAAACATGCATGAGCCGGAGTGTACGTGCATTCGAAGCAATTGTCTTGTGACAAAAGGATTCCATTTGAGCTTCTGCTGTAGCGGATGCGTGACATATCAGAGTCTAGTAAGTTGCCACATGTCACGCCATGTCATCTACTAGTAAGCAACAGAATTTGCGAGGATGACTAACCCCTTCCAAGTTAGGAAGTATAGACCGGCGATCAAAACAATTAAAAAAAATGGGAATAATAGGGCTATAGGCCGACTGAAGAATTAAGCTGGAAAGAAGGTTTCGAAGAAGAAGACGAAGAAGAAAGTTAGTGTGCGTTAACATCTAGTACGACACACCGATCAGCTTACTTGGTGTTGTTCTGACGCCATGGGTCACACACGAGCTCTTGACCAACACAAGGGCCAGCACCAGCGCCCCCCGGGATCCCAGGCAAGTAAACCTCCTCATTGCCTTATAGGCCACAGCACCACAGCGCTATCCGTACGTACGTACGTTGCGTGTGTGAATTGGAAGTGAGCACGATATGTCAAGGAGAAACAGAGCAAGCAGGGAGCAAGATGAGCTTGGAAGAGAGGCCAGATTGCGAGCGCGTATATATATGCACATCAAGTGATCAAGACTTGGCGCGCGCTCGCGCGTGCAAGATCAAGTGATCATAAATAACCGGCGCTGCGCGGCTCACAGGATCCTCGATAGGATTCACATGGAACTCTTGTGCGCGCAGCTAAAGAGCACGAAGACGACGAGGAGGAATGTGTGCTAGCTACTACAGTATGATCGCTGTGCGCGCGCGCGCGTGATGTGACAGGGAGCAACGGCGAAGCGCTGCTTCGCTCGGTATAATGTTTATGGCTTCGTCTCAGCACCGGGCGTCGCAGCCAGGAATGCAGTTATTGCGCCATCCCAGAGCCAGAGGAGCAGCTGGGGGATCAGCTCTGAGAAGAGGACGACTCTTCCCGTGGATATATATTATTGTACTACTGTTCTGAAATTCTGATCGCGAGACGCGAGTACAAAAAAAAAATACTCTGCTGTGTATTTTGGTTTGGTTAATGTGCAACTCTAGTCAAGCTGAATCGGCATCAATGCATCTGCGAACTGTTCTTGCAATTTAATAGCACGCATGTAAGCTGCATGCATGAACCGGCTACTAGGACGCCGACGTGTCTGATGCAAAATTCCTGTATGTTTCGGGTGCAGAGATGACAGTTGTTTCATGTGCATTTATGTAATAAACGGCATTCCAAGATTTTCCTTTTCTGTTCGTGGATATATCCGAGCTTCTGCATACGTTCTTCGAGTTAAAGTACTGGATTGTTTGTTCAGTTTAAGTTACATGGATCTAGTATTTGCTTCCTAATGTAGTTCCGATAGTCTGTTACTAATTTGGAATAAAACATGCCGGCTATGAACTGTAACTTGTGGTGATGCTTCGATTAGGATTAGAATCTGTCCTTCGCCTAGTTTATTAAGAGCCGGACTGTTTGAGTGACCTTTACTCCTCTCTCTTTTTTTTTCCTTTCTTTTTTTGGGTACACAGCACGGCGCTGTTTGGATGGGCATAGACTCGACTTTTTACTCTGATCCACCCTAACCGAGTCTTCAGAGCAACAGAGGTACATCGAATTAGGCTTAGGAGTCGAGGGGCATCATTCGTATGGCAGATGGTCATGGTCCTGGGTTTCAAAAACGACGAAAGTAGCAAAATTCGCGATAATAGGCCATATCAAGTCAGTTCGGCTTTTGAAACCGGTTCAATTCAAATTCAAAAAATTTAGAAAAATTTACCCTAAAGTTCTCTAAAATTAGTATTAATAGCTTTTTGACATCTGACATCAAAAATTTTATGAAAAACCAAATTTGTGTGATGTTTTTGAGCTAAAACTGAATTTAGATAATCGAAAAGGGATAAAATAAAAAACACTAGCGGGCTGAGCCCATAGCCATTTGATCCAATAGCCCTGTCCAGCTCACTTAAGAAGCACATGCCTTTTAACCCGTTTCTATCTCGTCCTGACATAATTATTGCTCTTTCGACAGTCCACTCATTCCCCTCTCCACAATTCCGCCGCCGCCGGCCAGATCCGACAGCCACCGCCGTCATCTCGCCTCCTGGAGGATGAAAATCATTCGGTAAGCATTGAAAATCGCTCCCCCACCGAAAATCCGCTAGACCTACGAGATCAATAGGTGTGTCGATTTTGACTCAAATCGGTTGAAACCGATTGATATTCGTGTTAAATCGAGCGATAATCGATGTGTGTCTTGTTCTGATGTTAGATTCTGTGGAGTTTGAGAAGTTTGGAACTAGTTTACACGGCTAGTTTTAGGTAGCTAAGCATGTTTGTTCTTGTACTGATGGAGGTTAGGGCATGCGAGGATTAGCTCATTGGCTGCTATGCTTCCGCCAGTATTTGAAATGAGTAGTAGTGGTATTAAGTATGGATTGAACATGCATATCATTATTGAGATAGTGACTTGGATTCACTTGTGAGAAAATGACTGAACTTGGCAATTCAATTTCTCTATTGCAAAACGGGAATACTTATTTGATTTGGTAATGTTGTTTGGTTAGTGTACCTTCTCTTTAGGGACAAGACCTAGTTAGTGTTCTTGCTTATTTTTATCTAACTTTTTTGTGTATGCTTGGAATTGGGGTGGGAAATATTATGCCTACATACAATCTATTAGTAGTAAATTTTGGTTGGAATTTAGTACATTCCTTAAGAAATAGAAAATAGAAAGACCGGTTAAAATTCCAATTAGTAATATCAAATACAAAGATAAAAATTAGTAGATAGGGTGTTAGCTTCGGTATTCACTAAGACAAACTTGACACTAAACAAGTTAGAGTACCGAATACTTGACACTAAACAATGTGCACTGATTGTGTTTTTGTGAGATAAACTGCGTGCATGTTGACTTCTTATTGTTTTGTATTAGCAAATGGCAGACTAGGACGATGTTGTGTGGGAGCACAGCGACAAGATGGAGACCGGATTTCGATGCAAGTACTGTCACCAAGAGAAGAAAGGAGACGGTGCAACCTGACTGAAGCACCACTTAGTAGGATGCGGTATGTTGGGCCTCGAATATGCAAATCCGGACCCTCTGTGTATTCAGCACTAGTCCAGGATCACGTTAGTGCACACAGTCTCAACATAGATGAAATATCACAATCATACATAGCGAAAAAAGATAAAAAACATCATATATTAAATACAACTAGTTACATGACCTTATGGTCAACTTACATGATTATGCCTTATAAGGCTGAACAACAATTTAAGCAAGAATGAAAGAAAACGTAGATGACCCTCAAGATACCACAGCAACCGACAAGGCTCAGACCCTAGATGCTCGTCCCTTCGCAATACTTCTCCTCCATGAATGGCGAGTCTCTTCTTCTTCTCAAGTGGTTGTTGTGGGTGAGTACATAAAGCACCCCAGCTTTGTCAAGGCTTGCAAGGTTAAGTCTTTAAGATGATCGAGGCAAGACTTCCACATACCCCCGCCCATCGGGCCCACCTTGGCATTCTCGCCTTGCCACTTGCCCCAATCTAAATCATAACCACCCCGCTTGATTACCAAGCACCACGTACATCAAGAATTTAACCTCGCTATGCGTGACATCCTCTCGCCACCACAACTCAATCTCATCGTGTGACCACACATGACACACAAGTTCATAACATTGTTCCATATTCCATTAGTCAAGATTATTTATCAAAGACTAAAGTACATGTGATGACGTGGCATGGCTAAGCAACTAATACGGTCTAACCATCCCATGTTGATTATTATTACTAACCAACTATAATGAACCAATCTAGGGTGACAATATATCGTGGTATACAAATGGCAAGGTAGGGTATAGATCAATTGGGTATAATAGTTAAGTCCCAAATTTAATTGAAGACATTTGTACGTGTCAAATAATATGCAATAAAGTAAAACAATTTAGCAGTTTTTGTGATCGTAGGTTCAACATGATCAAAGCACAACTTGCCTGACACTTGCTATAAACTGCTCTTTACTCTTTTTAATTGATCTTCGGCTTCCTCAACCTTTGGCCCTTCAATCGAATGCTTCGACTTCCTCGTCCTTCAGCTATTTCGGGTAACTTCTGGACGACACGTCTAACGACAAAGAAGCACAAATACAAAAAACTCAAAAGCAATTCAAATAAACTCCAATTTAATATTAGATTGGTACTGAATGGAAGGGATTGAATTTAGGAACTTAGATTTGATCGAAGATTGGATGAAAGAGAACAGGCTTTCAGAAGATTTATCGAGAAGGTTAGGACTGATAATTAGGGAAAGACGGAGTATATTCCAGGAGATATCCTTCGAGATTAATTAACTCGATTGGACAGATATTGACATATGGGCTCTTGATCTAGATCGGGTCCATAAAGATATGTTAGTTCATAATGAACTAAACGGATGCTCAATGTTGACTTTTGTTGACTAAACAAATACACAGTCAAACAAAAGAAAGATAGACTAATAGAATAGATATGGCACCAGGATATGACATATGGCCAATTGTCTATCGACCAAGTTCACGAATGAATTCTGGGTTAATGGCAGATTAGATTTTCAGGGATAAGACGAGGACGAATGGAATCGACATTCGGTGCGATCCGATCTGGGGTTCAGTCATACATCAAAGAAGGGACTTGACGATAACAGGGCGATGATGATATGTAGTAAGATAGTATAGATATCTTACTACGGTGGACACAACGAGAAAAACCGCAATACGCAAGAATATGCTCACGATGAACTCACCCATCGAATCGGTCTTAAGTTAGGTTTTGGTCCGCTTGCGTGATGATAGAAAGATAAATCCGCACTCACAAGGAATGGGGTTAGATCATGATAGGACGATAAAAGGATAATGACATCGCCACGCTCTTGCTGAAATGCGCGTATGCGATGATAGCGAAGCGAGAGCAAAGCGTTAACGGCGGAACGTTAACGAAGAAACGTTAGCAGCGGAACGTTAACGATGTAACGTTAACGGCGGGACGTTAACAATGAAGGTGAAGCGTTAACGGAACACTTATGAGATTATAAGGTGGCAACCCTCAGTTGAAAGATAGGGCAGCGAGGTCATGACATGACTCAAATTTGGTTTGAGATCTGCGGGGTACACATATCGTGAAGCAACGATAAATTGGACCAAGGGTTAAGTCCGGGTTTGAGCGAAACGATTCAAGGATGAATACACTTGGCATAGGGTAGGATGGTAGAGTTGGCTCTGCGATTAAAGGATACCAGAGATGGCGAACCGAAATACGCACCGACACGAAGGACTAGGCCAAAAGACGTCGGGTAGATTCTAGAATATGGCTTTGACGGCAACCGGGGATCAATGAACTTCAATGGTGGGCAAAATAGGAGATAATGATCTTCTGGACACAATGACATGGCCACGACAAACCAAAATGGTTGGCGGCACAAGACGACGCGCGGTGGTGGCAAAAAGGCGACGGTAACGAATATTAAACTTTTTGGAGGATGAAACAGCAAAGGAAAAGTTAGCACCACGTAGAACGCGGCGACACGAACTCAACGGTATATCCAGATTTGGAAGCAACCCAACGGACAGATCACAAACTGTCGACGAACGGCCGCCGGAACCAATAGATCAAACGATCATAACTATTAAAATAATAGATGGAACCTAACCAAATTATACATAGAGCTATCTGGGATCATTTGGCACAATATGACGCGAATAGATCTGAGTTTTACCTTTTGGATCAACGGGGAACGCGCGACGAAGTTTTCTGCCGTTGGAACGCAATCTGATCGGGGAGGATTGATTTTTCTGCACAAATCCCGTAGGCAAAACCTTGATTTAGGGTGAGCACCGTGTAGAGGACATCAAGAGCAGTCTATAGAAAAAATTTCACAGTCAAACTCGCAAAAACCGAGGAGAACGGGCAGCAGCAAAATTTGAGATTAGAACGGCCGTAACTTTTGATTCCGCAGATGAAACTGCACCAAATTTGGTGGAGAGATAGATATTACCATAAGGCACGAGATGACGTGAGCGTATTTCATAAAAACTCACCGGAACGACAGGGAACGTGACGCCAAGATCGGCTGACGATGGCGGCGCACCGGAAAGACATGGCGGCGGATTTTAGGGTTTGGGAGGTGCTCTGGGCATTAGGGCTGCATGGGAGGGGTCTTAGGACACTTATATAGGCTGGGGAGTCGTGCCATACAAGGAAACACGAAGAAAACCCGGATTTGGATTGAAAACGGATCGGATCGAACACCTGGCGCACAATGAACAGTACCGGGTGACGTGGCTCATTGTGGTGCGTCGGATCTGGATCGGAGGGCTGCAGCTGGGCGATGACGTGGCCGGCTCAGAAGATGACACGTCGATTTAGCCCAATTTCCGAATTAAAATAATTTCGAAATTAAAATAATTCGCTTAGAGCAATAAACATACCGTAAAAATTCTAAAAAATTCTATAAAATATTTTGAGACATTTGGAGCTTGAGTAAAGTATTTTTAACCAATATTTATTTAAAATTTTATAGTATTTAATTAGATTTAACAAGAGGCTTAATTTAAATTAATTTCCAAATGAATAGCAAACGAACTCCGAAAAATATCAAAAAATTACAGAAAATTCATTGAAGCGCAATGAACTCAAATAAAACTAAATTTATTTTAATTGAAGTTTATATTAGTCAAATTAAATTATTTCAGCATTAGAAAATTTCAGATTAAGCTTTATTAAAGCGAGAAAATCAGCAGGGATTTTTGGAAAGATGAACTAAACAAAAGATTTTTGAAAACTCAAATTTTGGGATGTTACACGGTACGAATATCGTCCATTGCAGTCAAGTTTCTAAAGAGGTTCGCGAGTACTTTCAGCGCAACCTAGATAGGACGAAGGATAAGAAGAGAAAGAGAGACGAGATGCTCAGAAAGGAAGCAACAACTGGAATTCCCTACTGATAAGAAGTGCATATTCAGAGTACACGGGTGATGCTGATGAAGATGACCTTTATCGGGTTTTTTTTACAAATTTTTCACCATTTTATGTAATTTTCCTAGTTTTTTTTCTATTTTCATTGAGTTGCCAATTTTCCATCAAAACCACTTGAAAATCGGCCAAAACCGTTCTATTTTCGATGAAATCGGTCGATTTTTGTAATTTTTCTCTATGGTTTGACCGTCGATTTCAAATCTGTTTGATTTTACAAACCGTTTGGTTTCTAACGATTTTTCACAAAAATCGATGTCGACTACTCTTCGAATTTTAAATCAGAAATGGTTCTGTAAACCCTGGTGATTGATGCACGGAGGAGTTGAATGAAGAGGCAGGCATTGCCCTGGTCTTCAATAATGGGGCTCATTGAAAGGCCGAGGTGAAAATTCAATGCCTTCTGCAGTCTGGACGTTTTTTCTTCTTCTTCTGAATTGATGTTACGCAGTCTTGGGAACCTCAAATCTGCCACTTCTATATTAAGGAGAAAAACAGTATAGTACTCTTCTGAATTGTTCTTAAGGGAAAAAAACATTCGTCTGAACTTTTGGCCCAATGCTGATGGTCGTTCATTTTCAGCTGGCAGCCTTGCAGAGTGAGGACAGGCAATGGTCAAATTTTTTTAAATAATTTTTTTAAAAGAAATTAACAAAAATAATATGCCAAAATAAAATTTTACAAAAATACCTACATGTTGCCATTTGAATTGGCGATAGAGACTTTGTCGTCAACGGTTATAGAGAGCCAGTGCCAACGGTCGCAGCTCTCTACCGCCATTTCAATTGGCAAGAGAGACCTTTCGCCAATTTAAATGGCGATATATGGGTATTTTTGTAAAATTTTTACTTTGGCATATTATTTATGTAAAAAAAATTAAAATATTATTTTTTTAAAAAATTCGGCAATGGTTCACCTCCATCCAATTTACGATGTATGGTAATTGGTAACTGGTAAGTAGTAGGCTTTGTAGCTTGCTGAATTTGTTTAGTTGATCAGGAGCGTGTTGGATTCTCCCTGTTTAGTTAAAATATTTCAGTGCTTCTTCCAGCAAGCCGGATCCGTGGCGCAATGGTAGCGCGTCTGACTCCAGATCAGAAGGTTGCGTGTTCGATTCACGTCGGGTTCAATACCCCCGATCCAATTCCGGAACAACTCTTTTTTGAAATACTTCATACTTGGAGCATTTTATACGGAGGCCGAGGTAATATTTTCCTTTTTATCATTATAAGAAAGGATGCACGCACAGCTCCCACATGTACACTCACACATGTGAGTTCGTCCCTAGCACATTTCTAATCTGAAGTCAGCACGCACACATGATTTGACCACTGAACGCACTCGTATGTGCGTGTATTTTACCATCTAAGACTTAAGCCTGGGAGAAAGATGAGTACTAGCGAACGTTGGTGAGCACCTCACACACGATAGAGCTTGCCAAGCGAGCTACCCTCGCTCCTCACATCTTTACCTTTCTGGTACAGTCAAATAAGTTATAGGCCTCTTGTTTGACTGGAATCGTCTGCAGTTGTTAATGTGACAGTAAGTTAAGTAATTGTACGCAATTTTGTCCATCCATTCCTCGATAAATGGCTTAGATTTTTGCAACAATACCATGAAAAGTACCAAAAGAACATAAGTCCTCGAATTCGGTATATAGCCAGAGTGGATGCTTGAGTTGCGTGCATGATATCGATTGCACATAAACCGTCCTCTTGTTCACATTGTGGAACCCTGTTTAGCCCCTTTCTTTCTTTTTCTAGAGTCCCTGCCTGACTGAATGCCTGGTGGCTATGGTTGAAAACGGAACAAAAAGTTTCTAACGTTCAAGAGAAAAACAGAAAATGGAAGTCTTTTTTGGAATCGAAAACAGAAAATATTGGTATAGAAACAGAAATGGAGAAATGGTTTCGACGAAAACGGAATGGAAATTCCGTATAAATGAAACCGAAAATTATAGAACCACCTCTCAAGCCCCAGAAATCAAATACAAACAAATTCAGGGACCAAATCGCACAGAAAATTGAAATAGCACAACTCCACTATGGAAGATACGGACATGGAAACCCTCGCCGTGTCGCCGCCGACCTCCTCCGCGACCGCCTCCAGCTCGCTGTCATCAACATCGCCACCTCCGAAGGTAGCATTCTCACCATTCCTCCCGTGGCTTCCAGTTTCCGCGGTCACTTCTTGTTCTTGGTATTGGGATTGGAATCCGGAAAAGTTTGCATCTTGGCGTGCGTTTTGTGCAGGCAAGAAGGCGGGCATGGAGGTCGCGGACCCCGTCGTGGCCTGCATCGCCGATTTGGCCTTCAACCCCCTCCTCTTCTGTCCATTATTTCGTCTTCAGTTCGGTTGCTTGGTGCAATTGATTTTTAGTCTGAATCGCTTTGGTGGTGTGCACTATTGGCTTGTGTAAGCATTTCCATGCTGTTTAGGTTGCTCCGTTGACTGCTCGAATTTGATTTGTGTAGCAAATGCAGAGCTTGGTGTTGAGAAGAACTGACTTCAACAGTTTTCCGAATGGTTTTGAAAGCGAAAATGTGCTGATTGAGTTGTACGGTTCGGTCATAAGGAGCCTACGGCAAGCTCATTGGCTTCACAAAAACCTGCTTAGGCCGGATGAGGTTTTCTTTTGGCTAGAAGAAAGCTTTGTTGCATCGGAGAATGGATTTACTCACTTCCTTAAAAAAATGGAGAGCTGGCTGGGATCAACCAAACCATTTTGAAGGTGCCAAAAGAACTTGTCTTGGTGTTGGATCACCTTAACCAAGAGGGGTAAGATAACAAAGCCTCTGACGACAGATGTTTAGTGAGCTAACAATCTACATTGCAAGAAACATTGTTTGGCATGTGACCAAATGTTTTTGCTGTCGAAAACAGAAATTCACTGTTAATGCATCAGCTGGTTTCGCTTCTCTTTCTTTGAGCTATCCAACTCTTGTTTCCCTTTTTCTATTACTTTTTGTTCTCAAATAGTTAGTGTTGACCTAGTTTTAATAATTATGCGTGCTAGTTCACAGAATCACAGTTATTAGTCTTTCAGTTGATACGATCACTACTACACCCCTTTTCCGTTTGCTGCCTGTTCTCCACCTTTCATTCCAAGTTGGTATGTTTGAATTAATCATGTATTATGTTCTTGTAGAATTTTTCGTTTCTTCCGTATCTCCTTCATTCTATTCCGCATCCGTTTCGGTGCTTTCAATTTTATTTCTGTTACGGTAAAAATCCATCTCACCTGAGCCTCCAAATATATGCAATAGTAATCACACGAACATAGAGTTTTTTTTTCTAAAAGAAAATAAGAAAATCATATGAACATATAGCCAACCAGTAACACTCAGAATTAGAGGACACTACAACCGAAGAGAGCCAATAATGTCATCTCTTTTTCTATCGCATTATTGTACTACATGCTGCCAAAAAAATTATAAAGACCTTGAATATGTCAAAATACTAGAAATACGGAACATGTCGTATATTAATTAATTCATTTTTTGGGCACCCCATAAGTAGAGTTGTCTTATCACTGAACAAAGTCAATTCTTAGTTCGTTTTCTAAAAACAAAGACTAAGGTTTTATAGTCATGAACTTATATAGTTGGTTTTATTATAGTCATGGAGTCGGCTTTTTAAACTATTAGCACGTATCAATGAGAATTTTTTAAAAATAATATATTTTTAATAAACAATTACAGAAATAGTATGCCGAAAAAAATAACAGATTTACACATATGTCGCACTTCCAAATTGCAAGAAACACTATGTCGCAATTTGGAGAGTTCGTCGCAACTGTTGGACTCTCTGTCGCAATTCCAAATTGCGACAGAGGATGTAAAAAACGGACGCTCCAGCCTTCAGCCTCATTTTCACCGAGACAAGTAGCCGAGCGAGCTCCCCAAAGAAAAGAGAGGAGAGGGGAGCGGAAGAAGAGGAGGAGGAGGGGAGGAAGAGGAAGACGAGGAGGAGGAAGAGGGGAGGAAGAGGAAGATGAGGAGGAGGAAGAGGGAAGATTCATCGAGAGTTGAGGTAAATTTTTTCGTTGTTTTAATTTATAATTTAGTGATCAAATGAAATAGATTGGTAATTACTTAGTTTTGTAGAGCAATAAATATTTAGAAAGAGGATATAGTGATTAATTAGATGTGTAGAGTCGCAATAGTTTATTTAAATTGACGATATAGTGATCGGATTATATAGGATTTTAATTATTTAGTTGTATGGAGTTATAATAGCTATGGATATAGAAAATTGTAAGAATTATGAGAGATACAATGTGTGCAAGAATTGGAGATACAGTTTGATACAAAAAATTAATTTTTGTAGGGCTGTAGCAGTTGTTTGAGTTAGTGTAGAGTATGTCGTTGTATGGGTAGATTAAGACTTGAAAAGTGGTAGCGTTATGTCATGCGATCATGAAAAAATTCATGAAATACTTTGACAGGTATAGACGAACGAGTAGAATTTAAAATACACTACGAAGAAAGGGTTACGCAGATAGGTGCAAAAGGGGTGGAACTTAGTCATTTTTCAAGTGTCATGGCTGGCCTGTCACGTGCTGGTGAGCGTTCATGGGGCATGGTTAACAGATGGTTGTACCACATGTTCTCGTTGGATAGTAAATTGCATGACCTCAAGCTACACGAAGTATGGTCTCAGAGACGAGATTGCATGTACTGGGAGTTAGTAGAACTAAAGGGGTCGAAGTCCTAGAGCTCGTATGTAAGATTAGCAACTGAGAATGGTTGACCATTAGTGTTGTTGGCGCAAGCATTTGAGAAAACCAATGTTGGCCATACGACGCAGGAGGAGGTTGTTGGTGATGAACCGGAGGAAGTTGGGGAGAGCAGCCGAACCAGAGAATGCTTAGTGAGGCAAGATGTTAGCTCGAGTCATGTGGGTGTGCGAGGCGAGGAAGTTAATGTTTCAATGCAAGATGTTCAGGTACCTTCGGGTGTGGCAGACGAGGGAGAGAATATTGAATCGTTGGTTGAAGCGATGGAGGCGGAGAGTCAGGAATACGAGGATTTGAGTAACGACAAAGACAATGAAGAGCATTTCTCTGCGGAGTGGGATACATATCAGTTCGATAGATTGGTGGTCAATAAGGGTGAACACTTTGCATGGCAGTCGGATCAGAATGAAGTGAGGCAAGGTGCTATTTACAAGAATAAGTTTGAGGTTCATGAAGCGGTGACAGCATGGACAGTGTCGCTATGTAGAACTTTTAAGGTTGCGAAGTCAGACCAGTGGGTGTATGATGTCAGATGCCAGATGGAGGGTTGTCCATGGCGTATGCATGCGTACCAGCCTAAGTGGGATACCATTTAGAAGTGTTCTATAGTCATCCCACACACATGTGTGCTGACAGAGTCTGCCCAATCGTATAGAAACATATCTTCGGATTTTGTTGCAAATGCAATGTTTGAGAAGATTGTGGTCAACTTGGATTTAGAGTCACGTGCCATCATACTTGCAATAGAGCAGAGATTTTAGTACACCATAAGCTATGTGAAAACATAGAGAGTAAAACAGAAGGCATTGGAAACTAGATTTGGTACGTACAAAGACTCATATCAGAACCTACCAGGTATGCTTGAGGTGATCAAGGAAAGAAACCCTGAAACTTATATCGATATTTGTGAGCGGCCCTCGCAGCGCTTCCCTGGGAAGATGGTACTGAAGCGTGCATTCTTTACTTTCGGTGCATATGTCAACGCGTATAGACATCGTCGTCCATTGTTATGTGTGGATGGGACATTCTTGATGGGAAAGTATAAAGGTCAGATATTGATTGCCATAAGAGTAGATGGCAATAATCAGGTTATTCCAAGAGCCCGATTTGTGGAGGTGAGAACACGTAAAGTCGGCTCGGTTTCTAAGGAATGTGAAAGTCGGCGTTGTGGATCAGCGGCGTGGAGTGTGTGTTATACACGATCAGCATCCCGGACTGTTGAAAGCGGTCGTGCAATTGCAGAAAGGTGCAGAAGAAACACATCCATGGTCTGATCTGCGAAGTAGGTGGTGCAATAGCACATAGGTGCTAACTTCTACAAGTAGTTCAAGAATAAGAACCTTACGAAGCTTTTTAAGAGGTTGTGCGACCAGACCCAACAGAGAAAGTTTGATACATTGTGGAAAAAATTAGACGAGCTGACATCAAGGCATACAGTGGAGGCAGCGAAGAGGCCAATGCCTAGCATAGAGGAGGCCCCAGTAGTGCTGGAAGTGTTACCCACAGACCCTCTGCATTTGGTCCGAAGGAATGAAAGATCCACGAAATGCTTCTTCGAATGGATAAAGCATAAGTCTAGGGAGAAATAGGCATTGCTTTATGATACCGATGGTGTCCGATATGGGGTTATGACAACAAACTTGGCTGAGGGTTACAATTGGGTCATGCGAGACCTAAAACCCCTTCCTCTTGTTGCTATAGTGGAGGGTGTTCTTTATGGTATTGCGAAGTACTTTGTGGATTGCCATGCTAGAGCATTAGTCCGTATGAGTAACCCTGATGTGAAATACTCAGAGGTCATCTGTACGTATTTGGAATTGCGATAGAGACGTGAAGCGTTCTCTGGCGCAATTTGGAATTACGACAGAGTGTTTCTCGCAATTTGGAAGTGCGACAGGTGTGTAAATCTATTATTTTTTCGGTATATTATTTCTGTATTTGTTTGTTAAAAATATATTATTTTAAAAAAATTCCACTAGGTTTTATCGATCTGCTCCCACCCAACGACCTCCATGGCTCAATCCCAATTCCAGCGAGCTACAGTTTGATTAGATGCCATGCCACTGGCCAATCAATACAGGTTTTTTTTTCAACTATGATCATAAGAACCTATGGTATTCTGAAGTTTACTCAACTCAATGATCACTGTTCAGCTAATCACTTGTTGCATTGTAGTCCAATTTGTCAATATTTTGTTTCGTTATTTGTACTACCTATTGTCCAACATTTTATCAAGGACCTCCAACTGTATTGAAATAATGGAAATGCGAAACGCATGGTCTGTATTCAATTTTGTTGCTTCCAGGACGATAGAGACGCCCCTGTGTGTCCCTGTCATTTCACAAGTTGAATTATTTGTCCTTTTTTCTAGGTATAAAAATTATCACTTCGATAATTCAATTTTCATGTGTCGGCATTGCTTGAAGTGCCTTGTCATTCCATAAAGTTAAAATAAAAAATTTGCCTTTTTAAAACAAAATTTTGCCGTCTTTTTTTTTCTTTTTGCATTGTCTGGGTACTTAGCCATGTCTAAGATTCCGCTGAAGATCTCGGATCAAGTTAAATGGAAATAATTACTCCATATTTTGTGAGCTCACATGGACCACATGGCCACTGGTGCCATTCTTTGTCAAAGTCAAATTATTGTTGTTTTTTTCTAAATGAAACAAAATTTTCAAGCTGTCCTTTTGGTATTTTCCGTACTTGCTATGGCGTCATCCAAGATTTTTCATTTTTGTCTCGATGGCTCCCTAGTTATGTTTAGACAGAAAAAAAATGTGGGCCTTAAATCAATTTATGAAAGGAGAAAGGAGATTTTGTCTTGTACCCTTTCTATTTTTCAAAAAAGTCAATATAACAGCCTAAACTTTGTTCGAAAGTTCGTCCGCCACTCTAAATTATGAAATCAGATATTTGACCTCCCAACTATATAATTCGGTTCAAATAACAACTTTTACCCCGTTTCGTATAGTGGTATTGCACGTGTGGCACAATGAGTAAACGGTTTTGCCACATAGGATAACACGTTGGGCAAGTTTACATGAATGATAGGTGAGGCTCATAGGAGATTATATTCCAAATCGAAATATAGAGGAAGGAAGCTAGAGGCTGTCAACCATGAAAGTATGATTGAGAGCTCGACGGGGGAGAAACTCATGTGGGCCCACCTGTTATTGACCTAGCTTGGCCATTATGTCATCCTACATGATAAAATTGCTCACTCATTACGTCATACAAGTAATACTACTATGCGAAATAGGGTCATCGTATTATTTTAATCGGATTGCAAAGTTCAAAGATTAAATATCTGATTTCCATGTTCAGGGTGTTAGATGGACTTTCGACCAAAGTTGAGTTGTTATATTTAGTTATTTACTTCTTACTTGTATTTTTTTTAAATGGCACTTTGAAACAAGATTTTTCACATCGATGTTTTCACCCCATCCATCACAGATATCAAACCTGGGTTTGGCTTAACTGCACTCCAACGCCTCCTTCATTGGGAAGTGAGAACTCATCTAACAAGACAGTCATCTGTTGGGTAAGAAGTAACCAAAGTAACCCCCTTAATCGTATCATAAGCACACAAAAAGGAGGTGCCAAATTGTACAAGGATAAGGTTAATAGGGGTAGTTCGGTGAGTATGCATTAGGATTGGGATTAGAAAAGCGGGAGGTATTTTTGAGGAAAAAAAATACGATCTGCAATTTCCTTTTTATGGTTGGGCACCAAAGTACACCATACGGTCATACGGCAATGGGGAGAGGAGAACACGATCCGATCAACCTTTCTCATGTTGCTGCTGCTCATCTTGTCTCTTTCGTTGTCCGTGATCTCTGATCTGGTATTTCTCGTGTTGCTGCTGCTCATCTTATCTCTTTCGTTGCCGGTGATCTCTGATCATCCGATACTAAATCTAACGGGACCCGGCGGCAACGACCTCGGGAACGGCTGGATATAGCGGGGGCAAGGTCATCGCGGAGACCCGCTCGCGCTCGATGCTCGCCGGACTCTTGAGTGCGCGGCGCTGGGGATGACGACTTGAGGGTGCAGGGCATGTTTTGCAAAGTCATGCTCGAGTGCGCGGGCGGCAAATCGCAAAAGGGTGCAATTGGGACGGGGAACTACCGCGTGCGATTTCAGCCATCGGATCGACTCGAGCGAGTTTGTGCATATGTTCACGTTCACAGCCACAGGCCCACAGGTTGGGTCATTTGCACTAGATATATTGCCGTGTTCTCACGCCATTTAGAAACATGAGAGAGTTTGGATGGTCAAACAAGGATTGTACGTAGGTTTAACGAGGCTTTTACTAATATATTCTTATTTATTTTCTCTCAACCATATCCATTTATTTATTATTTTAACATCCCAAAATACCTTAATATATATATATAATATATTCAAAAAATAAATTATTAATAACCTGTCTAGAGCTTAAAAATATTTTATTTAGATTCTAAATAATCCAAAGTGCCTCTCCAATTTTTTCATAATCATTAGAGCTAGTTTGCTATTTCTAAAAATTCAAAAAAATTATCTGCAATAAATTTATTGGAAAAAGTTTTAAAAGTCGATTTCCCATTCGTGGGTTGAATCCTTCCCTCCGACCTGGCCATTCCAATCTGTGCACCATCCTCCCGAAAGACGCCGATTGAATTCTGTTTTCTCCATGCGGAATCGAATTTTTTCTGAACTGTTTTATCTCTTATCTCTCCTTTTCTCTCTGTTGATTCAGCCCTACCGCCGAGCCGTTTTCACTCGTGACCACGTCGCTCGCCACCGTGGTCGTACTCACCCGCGTGAGAAAACAGCTCAAGATCGCCTCTTTGCCTCGCCGCTGACTCATAGGACCCCTCTGCATGCCCTGCTGGCCACATCGTTGCCCCTGGTTCATCACCGCATCTATTCACCCTACACAGCCGCATCGTACGGCGACCAAGCCAGCCTGATAAGTCAACCCTACATATGTTCCAGTTGACCCATCTCGTTGTTGTGTAACATCACTTTTCCTTGTCCTCTTTTGCGTGTCGCCAATGAGGGAGAGTACCCGAGCTTCACACCCGTTGCTCTATCTTGCCGCATGCCACAATAACTCGTGAGCTCTCATCGAGCTGCTCATCCCTACTTAAGCTCCAGTGACCACATCACCGTCTACTTAGCTGGCCACTCGATCCAATTTCACAAAAACCTGAACTTCTTGTGCCCCGGTTTAGCAGGAATGTGAGCGTCGTCCCCGACGCCGGTGAGCATGCCACCACGCCATTGCCACCCTTGTAAGTTCCTTACTCACATCCGCGTTATCCTCTTTCTTGAGCTCCACCTTTACCTCTCCTGTGCTTAATATCACAGTTGGAACCGATAAAAGCCACGTCGCCATAGTCTTCCTCAACTACGGTAGATGCGCTCAAGCCAAGCCATCATGGCCCATTGTTCCAATGAGCTCTCTCCCGTTTCTTCCACGTCATATCATGTTCCACAATCTGCTTGTGCTAACCCCACACTTCATTTCTCGGGATCATCAGTGAATCACCATCACTGTGTTTCATCTGTTTTCCGCCACCAATACCATTATTGCTGATCTATACTGCCCTGGTGAGTCTTTGTCCGATTTCTTGCACCTTTACCATCCTCAATGTTTATGTGGGCTTACGAGCATCATCATGTAGTTCCTCCTTCAATGTAGCTCACCACCATTGTCCTTCGTTGTCCAGCCACCTCTGACTACCTCCGGCATTGTCAACTTTACACTCGTGCTCGTGATGAGCCCCTGATCATCATACAATACTTGTCTTAGCTTAAGGTAGCGTCCTTAGTGGGTATTGCCATTGCCGACCATGGCGTTGCAGCAAGAGAGCCTTCGTCGCCGCTCCGACGACCATTTATCCCCACGCCTGTCATCGTAGCTTCGCCCAAGTCCCCGCTAGCCAACATGATGACCTGGTCTACTTGAGCTGCTCTCTTTCGTCTAGTTCCCTATGGAACCAAAAGCCTCTACCGTCTCTTGCCGTCGCGCCCGACTTCGTGGCGCCATTTCGATCGCACTGTTGTTCAGAGCTTCATCTTGAATCTTGACACCCTTATTCCATTTTTGGCCTCGCCGCAACCTCTCTGTCGTTGCATCGCTACTAGCGAGCTTGAGGTCATGGTGCTCAGTTTGGTCCTTCATTCTCTCTTTGTCAAGTGGGCCCAATAGTTAGCGTTAATGATGTTAGTTAAATTAGTTAAGCCCAATTAAGTATAATGAGTCAATGACATGTGGCCCTGGATATGTTAAGTGAACCAACTTACAATTTGAATCACTATCTAGTTATGTGTTGTAGACCTCACCTGCCAGTTTCAACGAAAAAAAGAAAATTATAACATTTAGGCCTTACTTGTCAGTCCTTCCGAGAGAAAAATCCATTTCTTTAATGTAAAATACGCTTTCAACATTAAAGAAAATATGTCTTCTCAGTTGAAAAACATAATCTAGGAAAATACTCCTTTGACGCCATCCATCTCTTCCTTTTCCTTTTTTTCTAGGATATTCTCAACTGAGCTGAATTCAAACACTTATAAGTTTTGCATACAAACTCTAAATTGGGTGAAACTGGTTTCTAATTTTTTTTTTCTAAAATCATGCTCTTTCTTAATCTGTATGTATACTTTTGGCTCTTATGTGTGCTATCCGATGCTTGGAGTGTAGAAACCGACATCCTAGAAACCACCATCGACAAACCCGAGCAAGACCCTGAGTTCAATAAGCAAGGCAAGCACCCCTTTGATCATATTTAATCTCATATTTTACTATTATATATGTTGTGTTTAAAACTATTATTCATACGTGTAATTTCGGTAAAAGTCGCTATGCTAGTAAGGATGGTAGATATATCTAATTATTGTATTTAATGTACATTGACAAATTGATATCTTCACCATTGTCACCGTAATAATACTATTCACTATTCGTTAACATTAAATGTGGAATTGTAGAGTAATAATCTTTGTTAAATGATTAGTCATGCTTATATCGATTTTAGATAAACAACTTGGATAATGATCAAAATGCTCAAAAATGAGAAATACCTGCGATATGGACCAGAGGAGGTACCTCTAATATTTTAGGTATAAATAAAATTGGAAAACATGATTTAGACTTGGGCAAGTGGTTGTTGAGACCGATGTAGTTGCACGCAAAGAATATAGCACTCTCGTATAGGTTGTTAAGGGTCGATCTATTGTGACATAGACCTAAGTATTCTCCTACAACCACATGTGCCTTTATAGGAAAGCCTTAGCATAATAAGTTACCGTGTTCTAAAAATTTAGCCGCATATGGTATTTGATAGGTGAAAATTGGGCTAGCGTGGGTATGGTAGAGGATATCTATTCTCATAAGACTTTTTGCAAGGTACAAGAAGCTTACCAACACAACTATGAGCCATTAATATTGGAGGACGCTCTACACATTGAGATGTAAATCATAGGACGATGATTGCTATAACTGGTAATGTAAAAGCTTTGTCATAGAATTCTCAAACGGATACATTCGGTGTCGTGTGGTATGTTTGACATGATGGGATGTTTATGTCATATGGGTAAAGTTGTACAACCTCTACATAGTGTAATCTATTCGAATGGGCATGTCCCCGGTCATGAATATCGCTTGGTTATATCACATAATAAAGTAGCTTTATGTTTTTAAAAACTTTATTGGAAAGTGTGTGGATAGAAAGTCTATGCACGGTTTGATCGGCAAACGGATTTTGCCGAGATTTTAACTGTTTAAAGCAGCAAGCCACCCGACTATTCATGTTGTATTACTACTTGTTATGAAATATCAAATGCTCTTCCAACTTTTCGATTATAATCTAATATTCAATATTGCAAATTAAAGCATGCTTTATGCAAAACTAGAAAACCTAGTGGGATATCCATTCTTTTTTGACATACCATGTAACATTTTTTAGAAATCTTACAGAGTATGGTTTTCGTTATTTAGAGGATGAGGATCAAGATTCGTCATACGGTTACTTTCGCGTCGCGAGTTTCGACGACGATGACGCCCATTTCTAAGGATCTTACCCTAGTCAGTTGCCTGTAGATGGATTTAAGCATACTAGCTGGATTTTGTTACCTAATTATTTTGCTTCTGCTGTGATCTTTTATATGTGAGATATTTGGCCGGTTGACCTTGTTGCAAAATTAGTCATGTATGACTTAACTTCGGATATTTACTATTATATGTTACTCTATCTTTCCTCATGTATATGGATGTGATATGTCAATGTTGGATGTGTGCTAGTTATTAATCGTAGAACTAGCACGATATTATCTCTCATCTTCTGAAATAATTAGGGATGGCAATCAAACCCGCGGGTTCGGTACCCGATCGGGTCGGGTTCGGGTTCTAATTTTTACCCACGGGTTCTTCGAATCGAGTACCCGAGATAGATTCGGGTCGGGTTCGAGTTCTAATTTTTACCCGCGGGTACTCATTGGGTATCCGAAAATACCACATATACCTATCGGGTTCCGGGTATCCGCCGAGTTTGGGGTCGGGTTTGCACTACCGGTTCGCTCTGTTTTTGTCGGGTCGAGTTTTGCAAAACTCATACTCGATCTAACCTATTGCCACCCTTATGCACAAACCTGTCGGATTTCGGGTACCCGCCGGGTTTTGGTATAATTTTTTACCCGATATGGTATTCGGGTTCGGGTCGGGTTTTTTGTCGGCCCGACCCGACCCGTTACTATCCTAGAAATAATTGAGGTATCTAATTCATTTTCTCGCGTCTCTATCTTAATTTTACCGTAACC
Organism: Otatea glauca; assembly: GCA_036346275.1. Taxonomy (NCBI): domain Eukaryota; kingdom Viridiplantae; phylum Streptophyta; class Magnoliopsida; order Poales; family Poaceae; genus Otatea; species Otatea glauca. The sequence goes on along the minus strand of JAYEVK010000034.1, from coordinate 46,787 downwards.
TTAATCCTTATTCTAACTCAAAATATATCTTATATTCGTAACTAGAGGTAGTAATTGGCAGCACTCTTTGCGATCGGCAGAAAAACGGATCGATCAGCGATCAGTGTCTTGACTTTCTGGCCCTTCGTTGCCTAGTTCCAAGGAGTGAACAGCACGTTCCGGTTCCGATGCAACGTAACATCGTGGTTGCGGAGAATTTGATCTAAAATCCGTGCCAATCCACATGGAAAGAATGCGAATTATTTTGCAAATAATTATACAATTTGCGAATAGCAAAACGAAATAATTTTGGGTGCGTTTGGTTGCCTGGATGAGGTTGGATGGGATATAGCCATCCAGTCTGGATGTGATGAAACCATTCAGGTAGTTGTTTGGTTGGGTAGATAGGGATGAGCCAATTTTTTGTTTGGTTGGATGGATAAGAATGTAGATAGGATGAGCTAATTTTTTGTTTGATTGCATTGATAAGGATAGATGGGCTAGTTGTAATAAAGGTTTCGAATTTTGGTTTGAAATTTTTCGATAAAATTTGACTTAAATTTAAATTTTTGGAGAAAATTTGACCAAATTGAATTTCTGGACAAAATTTGATCGAAATTGAATTTTCTGTCAAATTTTGACCGAAATTTGAATTTTCGGACAAAATTTGACAACAATTTGACTAAACTTTGAATTTGACCGAGTACATTTCGACGAAATTTGAATTTGACCGAGTATACCTCTTCGTACAACAAACTGGATGAACTCGTCCGGCCTTTTTTCTAGGATGACTCTATCCAGCATCTTGAAGAAATATTCCAAGAAACTGGATAGCCATATCTAATCCATCCACCCATCCAAATAATTAAATGACTCTAAATCCAGAAACAGTCATATCACATCCACCTTCCTCCACCGTCCACCCAACCGATAGTCACCTTTGATCCACAGCCCGATTACCCTGATCCAAAGCCAAGGTCTATAAAACCGAAAAACCTTGGGCGGGCTGGCCCGTCCAAACTCGCCGGCCGAAATCTTCCGCGCAGTTTTCTTTGCCGGCACCCAGCCCCTGGAAACTCTTCTCCCGCGCCCGCCCATGGCAGGTTAGTATGCTCTCCTTCTCCCTCCTCACTCCTCACAGGTTCACACTACTACGCGCTCGCGCGCAAATGGACCACTATAAGCTAAGCTCCTCCCTTTTTCACTACCACCAGCTCGACGCCTTCAATGGGCGGCCACCGCGCTCCTCCTCTTCCTTGCCGCCGGAGCGGCGGAGGCGGGGCGGAGGGAGGTGGTGACCTCGCCGCACGGCGCCGTGGCAGCGGACGACGGGCGGTGTTCGAGGATCGGGCGCGACGCGCTCCGCGACGGCGGCAGCTCCGTGGACGCCGCCGTCGCCACGTCGCTCTGCCTCGGCGTCGTCAGCCCCGCGTCCAGCGGGGTCGGCGGAGGAGCCTTCATGCTGGTCAGGCTCGCCGACGGCACCGCCGTCGCGTACGACTCCCGGGAGACCGCGCCCCTGGCCGCCTCCAAGGTGAGTAAACCAAAGCGCCGTCGCCTACTGTACTGCAGTCAAATCTTGCGCCTTTACTTGCCTTTATTCCGTTTAATCACATGATTTAAGACTGATTAGGATGTGCCGGTGGCCTACCAGTACGCAAATTTACATGGTTTTAGACTTTTACTAAGCCGATTGATTCGAAATACTTCAAGGGCTTTAGAGTTTATCTTTAAAGTCTGCCTCTTCAAATCCAGAACTTTGAACATTTTCTCATTTTGCCTTTGTCAATGCTAGAACGGCTCTCAAACTTCCATACCAAAATATTTCCAACCCTAATTAGATAACAACAGACCTGTCAAGGTTGTGAAGTTGTAAGAAATATTGCCAAATGGATGGAGTAACAATCAGTCAAACCAAAAATGACTAGTCACATGCTGTAGGTAGCTAACTCACATTGTTCTTGTTCCTTCTGGATCTGGTATTCCGTTACAAACAGCATCTGCAGAAATGGCATGGGTGAGAGGCACCCCCTCTCCTAGCAGCCTTGAGCAATGCTAATTTAGAGCTATGTGTGCATACGTATACATGTTGTTGCTTCTGTGTGGGGATGTGCCTTGGAGTGACCGGAAGAACGTAGTTTAAGGCTGTGGTGCCATCTTCAATGTTGTCCCTGTCTCTGCTCTCCTCTTCACCCGTGGAAAGCCTTTCACGCTATCGCGCACTTGCCGGTTGTCCCCTACGCTGTGTCGCCTAGTTTTTGGACGATGCAGCACGAAATTGGGAAAGCCAAAAGTTGTCCCGCAAATGGCAAATTGTAAGAACTATTATATTATGACTCTTGTTTCTTGGCATGGCAGAGCTCGTGCCATCCGTTCAAAAAAAGAAAGAAAGAAAAAAAAGAGGAATTCATGTTCGGCGTAGATCCTGATGGATGTCACCGCTCAACAAAAAAACATGCCCTGATCGATTAGTATTGTTTTGTCAGTCCAGTAATGTACAAGAACGAGATCTGTCTGCTACTGGTAGTTAATTTCCTGTTTGTTTATTTAACCATCCCATATCTATCTACCCGGTATGATTTCCCATGAAAGAAGAATGCAAGCCAGGCTTGTTAAAACTAAGAAATCGACCCTGCCATCCAACGTTATGAACTGCAAACAGAAGGGGGTGTGATTCAGTGGTCCCAAAGTTATCTGCATGGCTCATTAAAGCAAAGTGCTAGCAGAAATTAGCTTTTTGATAGCATGGCCAAGTCTTGATCCAAGTTGTGTCATTTTGAGCAAGTGTTTTCTTGACTCAATGACAGTTCGAGATTTATCGAGAATTGTCCTCATGTTGGAAAATTTGTACATTCTTTTGTGCATAGTATTTCCTATGTTAGTTCCTCCTTGTGCTACTGTCATTGTCATTTTGCTCAAAAAGAAAAATGAATGAATGAACACTAGATATCTCAACTGTGCATTCAGGACATGTATGATGGCAATGCAACGCTTAAAGCAAGGGGTGCTCTCTCCATAGGAGTTCCAGGGGAAATTGCAGGCCTATATGAGGCATGGAAACGCCACGGCAAGCTTCCATGGAAGAGGCTAGTGATGCCAGCTGCAAAGCTTGCCCGAGCATTCAGAGTATCACCGTATCTGCGAATGCAGATGGAAGCAACTAGAGATGGCATTCTCAATAATAAGGGAATACGAGGTGTATATACCTCGAACGGGGATATCCTTAAGGTTGGAGACGTATGTCGCAGCACTAAGCTTGCAAGAACACTGAAGGCTGTCGCGGAAAAAGGGCCAGACGTGTTTTACAAAGGCTCAGTTGGTGATCAGCTGGTCAAGGATATTAAGGAAGTTGGAGGAATCATAACAATGGAAGATTTGAAGAAATATCGAGTTAAGGTGCGGCGGCCAATTTCAAAGAATGTAATGGGGCTTACAGTAATAAGCATGCCACCTCCTTCAGCCGGTGGTGCTGGTTTGATGCTTGTAAGTAATCGTCCTAAAATTCTGTTTATTGTTCTTTGTTAGCAATTTCCTTTTGCCTGAAGTGATGCATTTTTCCTGATGTACTGTTTGTTGAAGTATAAGTGAATTGCCCACCTTTCCTCATCAGCTTAAGCTTTTGGGTGAACTGGCTGGTGCATGCAACTTAATATGGTATCAGAGCCAAGAGGTCTCGAGTTCAAGACCCGGTTGACTACAATTAAAAAAAAAATTGTAGTCCACTTCTATTCCACGTCATAGGCCTGAGGAAGCCTACACGTGAGAGGGAGTGTTGAAGTATAAGTGAATTGCCCATCTTTCCTCATCAGCTTAAGCTTTTGGGTGAACTATCTTTCCTCATCAGCTTAAACTTTTGGGTGAACTGGCTGGTGCATGCAACTCAATACTGTTTTGTCGACCTGAAGATATCAGAAGGGCAGAAAAAAGAAGAAAAGAACAAATGAAAGAAAGCTAGTTGTTTCTTATTTTTTGAAAAGTGAACAAAATGCTTCTTTGAGAATATAAGCATACATGCTTGGATCCATTGCTTTGGATTATTGCAACAGTTGTGCACTGTAACACCTGGACGGTGTAGTGCAAGTCTAGTCCCATGTATCATATTTGATGGACACATATTACATGTAGCGCTTTTATGAGATAGATACACACACGGCAACAGCACTCTCAGGTGACGTGGTCTCATTTTGATTTTCAAGGAAAAGTAAACATTATGAAGGCTGTCATCCTTTTATTGGGTAATATAACCAATCAAAATATCATTATCTTGCTGAATTCTTAACATTGATAAATACATGGAATTCCTTGGAGAAATGAACACACGCAATCCAACCGATTTCATCGTATTTTTCCTATTATTATCCTGACACCTTTGTTTACTTAATGAATAGGTTTTGAATATCCTTTCTCAGTATGGAATCCCTTCTGGTGTTGCCGGCTCTCTTGGGATTCATCGCCTTATTGAATGCTTGAAACATTATTTTGCATTAAAGATGAATCTTGGTGATCCTGACTTCGTAAATGTTAGTGAAGTTGTCTCTGATATGCTGTCTCCGAAATTTGCATCTGAGCTGAAGAAAACCATTTTTGATAATATGACATTTTCCCCTAAGCATTATGGTGGAAGGTAAATAACTTAATATTTTTTATTTACTGTTCGAGTGAAACTACCACAAAATATCCCATGGTTGTGTCTGATCTTTTAAGGTAAAAGAGCTGCAACACATCAATCGCATTCACAAGTGCAATTTTTTTTTAAAGAAGACTTGTCCTTGCTATGTATGTTTTCGTCTAGTCTTGTCTGTATTAGTGCTTGAATTATTGAAGAAATGGATGATGAATCATTATGTCTTAAAGTAGCCCTGTAGATTTTTTAATCTGAAGAAAGTCCCAAGAAATAGCCTTTTCCCATGTGAAATTTATAAAGACAGTAATCTTCGATATTTTCTAGATGGTATCTTGAAACATAAAGATTCTATGTGGGTCTATATGAAACCGGGATCGTACGATCCTCCTTGATGATATGAGTCTGAAATTCTTTGTGCATCAGCAGTTCTTTGAGTTCATTCTTCCTCATTCAGTACTACAGTATTTCAAAAAGAAATGTACAAGGGCAAACCGTAGTAATCACGAAAAACTTGCATTTCAGGTGGAATATTCTTCAGGACCACGGAACCAGTCACTTGTCCGTCGTCGACAGCGAGAGAAATGCTGTTTCGATGACTAGCACTGTCAACTCTTACTTCGGATCCCTAATTCTGTCCCCAAGCACAGGCGTTTTGCTCAACAACGAGATGGACGACTTCTCCATGCCGGCAAACACGTCTGACAACTCTCCACCTCCATCTCCCGCCAATTTCGTTAGCCCTCTGAAACGCCCTATCTCTTCTATGAGTCCGACCATAGTTCTCAAGGTACAACTACTGCATTGCGGAAGTTCAGAAGCCGTGGAATGAATTCCTGAAGAATCTCTGAAAGTTGCGGTTTTCTGTAAAGCTTCTGATCGATTTAATTGTCCTGTATCTCTCGTAGGATGGGAAGCTGAAGGCCGCAGTTGGTGCCAGTGGTGGAAGCATGATTCCGGCGGGAACAATCGAGGTGTTGCTCAACCATTTCGCTAAGAACATGGATCCATTATCCTCTGTCATGGCGCCACGAGTGTATCACCAGGTCCCGTGCTCAAACCTCTCGATGTTTGATTCATCTCATTCATACACAAGTGGAGCCTCTCCATTCTGCAACTCTGAAACCTGCCACCGAGGTGTCTGTTCTTTAATTCTTTTGAGCTTGGTTTTGCTTGCCATGGCTGCAGCTGATCCCGAACGTGGTTCAGTACGAGAACTGGACGACGGTGCTCGGCGACCACTTCGAGCTCGACGCCGCGACGAGAGCTGACCTGCGGAAGAGAGGCCACGTCCTGGCGCCGCTCGCCGGTGGCACCATAAGCCAGTTCGTGGTGCACAACGTGGAGCGCTACGGCGACCTGACCGCCGTGAGCGACCCGAGGAAAGGCGGCTTCCCGGCTGGCTACTGAACTAGCCCGACGCAGCGATGAGTCACTGTGGTTGTGACTTGTGATCAGTTATGGGTGTTTAGCATCCGGACCTCCTCTTTAGTGGTATAACAATTGAAAATAACATAAGCAACATTTATCATCAACAATTGCAACATTTCAAAATAAAGCTCTTTTACCGTACGCTAAATTCAATATAGACCGTTTATTATTTTCGATCAAATAGATCAGATTAGTTAGTATTTATTTATACTTTCTCTGTTAGTATAATAGTAGAAACACTTTTAACAAATGAATGGCTAGATTTGATTTCTACTATCTATTATATATAATGGTATAATGCATTGTAACAGACAACATTAAGAAATATAATGAAAAAATATTAATCTCTTGAAGATTAAGAGTTTTACTTAGAGATGGAATTGAACGCTCTTCAAATTTACCTGATGATCGGCCAAAAAAAACGAAGACTGTGGACCAATCTAGAAGAAGTTACGGCAACAAATCAATAACCCTAATGCAGCAAAAAAAATTTTGCTGCAATAATTGGCAAAACTACAAAAACAAACATCCTAAACAAATGTTTGAAACAAGTTAAAAAAACACAATAAAATGATGCAACAAATGAAAAATTCTGTTGTAAAAATAGGTACTATTATGCAACGAATCAATAAAACTACTGCAATAAAATAACCTTCATGTTGCAAACATTTGAAAAAGACTAGCTTGTTGCAACAGTTGAGAAGAGCAAATTGCAACAAAATTGAGCATGGACTATAACACATTGGAGGAGGTCACAACAGCACCAGTGAGAGCCTGTAGGAACTAAGCTCAGCTGCCCCAACGGCCCTTGCGGAGGACAAGCTTGGTGGCAGCAGATCTCGGGTAGCCATGGCAAGGCTAGCTTGTGGAGGACACGATCAGTAGCGGCAAATCCTGGTTAGCCATAGTGGAGCTCGTGGAGGACTTGACCAGTTGCAGCTATAGATCTCGGCTAGCCATGGTTCTCTCTCGTTGCCTACCTCCTCGTCCCGCACACTGCCAACAGAAGCAAAGGCAACAGGGAGGCAACGACCATACAATTACAGCGATGGAGAAGGTGGTGCCCAACTTGGTGTTATGAGGAAGCAGTAGTGGTGAGTGGCGGTCGCTAGCATGGACTCGTCGATGCCAGATTGGTGGGAGGTTAGGAGCACAGGGGTAGGGAAGAGATTGGGAGGTTTGAGGAGTGGTTGAGTAGTAGATTGGGGAAGGGATTGGCTCCAATCAAAGCAAGAGGGAGTTAGTGAATGAGGCATACAATCTATTGCTCTCACGTCGGACGTAGGGCATATAGCATTATCCATTTGTTATTGTATTTGATTCAAATTTGTACATGTCAATACGTCACACTGTTCGGTAAAACAAACATATGAATAACACATTTAAACATTTTAGCGACCATTTTTGTCACCTTCAGCATTGAACCATGAATCCAAAATATTATTTTGGGGAAACTGTCAGCCTTCAGGACAACAAAAGTGTGAAAGAATAAGGGAATTGATGTGGTGAGGACGTACATTATGAAGCATTCCCTTCGTACGCACGTACCCCTCTATTATTTTTTTATCCAGCCACTCCCAATGAGGTCCACCTCCCTCGATCAAACCAGCTGAGCTACCAGCACATGAGGAAACATCATACACTTTGAGCCCCACGTGTCCCCATCCACCACCACATAGATATCTTTGTTCCTCTCGTTCTCATCCCTTCCCACCTAAGCCTTATTTGTTTCCTCCCACTCCACTAATTTAGCAATGTCCACCCTCCTCATGGTGAGCCAGGAGCAGTAGCATATACTTGCCTTTCTCTCTCTTGCACGGTGTCGTAGCGCTCGTGCTCATGTGATCAGGCAAGCAGGTGTCCTGTTTTAAGCCCATGAGAAGCCGCCATTGCTCCTGCTCGTGCAAGGCCATCATTGCTCATACTCACCATTGTTGTCATGGCCAACTGAGCTACTGTGCTTACATCACCTGAAGCCAAGCTCAACGACACCGCTTTGAAGTTGAGGTAGGTGAGCCAGCTATTTGTTGCATCAATAGGTTCTTTTTTATGCAATTGTGATTTGAGATGTTGTAGCAAGTTTCTAAATTATTGAATTGAGTGTTTTCGTTTGTTGCAATGTGTCTTCTAAAATGTTATAGCATGAGAAATTTTTGTTGCGGTTAGGTTATAAATTTGTTGCATAAGAATTTTCCTTTTGTTGCAGTAAGGTGTTAGTTTTGTTGTAAGCTATTGTTGCAACTGGTTGCAAGTTGCAACCATTGGAAATTTTGTTGTATGTTTATCAAATCGATGTTGTGTTTCCTTGAAAAATTTGTTGCAAGTGTCCAATAGAGCACTAATTGTTGCGGATTACAAATTTTGTTGCACTGAATCGGGAATACTACCATATGGTTCCTCCTCTTTTCTCCCTCCTCCAGCAAGTTGGAGCTCTAATGAGCCAATGGCGGGCAGAGATCAACACCAGAGACGAGCTTCTCTCCCTCCCTATGTCTCCTCCGGGTATCATAAGCCCTAACCGCCATCGGCATCCAGAGCTCCAATGCCGACCGTTGGTCTGAGTTCACCACCGCTAATGCTTGAGGGACGCCCTCCTCCGTGGCATCCTCCTCCTTTGGAAAGCTGGAAGATCGCCACTAGATATGAGACCCTCATGACTTTCTGTTGTGCCAAATCGAATGGCCTGGAATCAATCTAGGTGAGATCTCACGATGTGAGGGAGCGTACGATGATAAGGCTCTTATCGTATGTATAATCCGAACGCTAGTAGTTCCCAAATAATAATGATCACCTGTGAGATATAAGTTATCTAAAAGAACAGGTAGTATGTGTGTCCCTTTGTTTGTACAGACGTTGACGCCTCTGTCATATCAAGATCTTACGTGAAAAAAAAAGGAATACAGGATAGCGATTTTATAAGGCGAGAACTAGCGTCCGGACGTCCGATTCCCGAGTGTTGCGTCGGACGATCGGTGTAATATTTTTTTCCAACATGTGCAACATTTTTTTTCGCGCGCACATTTTTGTTGTTATCAAAGAAAAATGTTTCACACGTACGAAAAAAATATTTCACGAATAGGAAAAAAATGTTGCAGAGCGTCCAAAAAAATCAGACATCCGACTACTAGCAATTCCGATTTTATAAATGCATAAACGCCTAATGAACACTAGTGGAGAGCGACAGGTCCTGCCTTAGTTGGTTGGGATGTTTCTCTTGGACGTTGCAGTCACTGACAGGTGGGTCACATACATTTTTAGTCCCCGTCGTCCTTGATTGGAGGGAACTCCCCCATTCCCCATCCTCGTCCCTGGCCCTGGGCCACTTCGCCCCGTTCTCTGTCCCTGTTTGGGTATCGGGTCCCCGTGGGAGCCATACCCGATAACATGGTACATATAAAATAAAAAACAAAATAACAAGATGATTCATAAATCGAGAATGCAGTTATGAACTGATTAATTTGTACAAATAATATCATGAACTAATTAATTTGTATAAATAATGTCAATAAAAATTGTCTACAATGAGTCAATGTCATATATTATATATACTATGGAGTATGAACCCACCTTTCATAGACATATCGAGACCCATGTGGGTAACGGAGAGCGGTGGAACACCCCCGTACCCACTTCCCCCAACGGGGACAAATTTTCCCTATTACAGTATTACTAGCCTCATGAGGGAAAATCTCCCCCATCCCCACCCTTTAATAGGGGAATTCTCTAGCGGGGAATGGGGAATAGGGTCATTGCCGTCCCTAATTCAATATGAACTATTTATTCTTTTTGATCTAGTGGATCATATTAGCTAATATTTATTTATACTTCTTTCGATAGTAAACTAATAGGAATACCTTCAGCAAATCAGTGGGTAGATCTGTTATCTACTATCCGCTATATACTACTGGTATAATATATTGTAAAATCTCTCTAATATAAATAGTTGATTAAAATGATCGGACGGCCGCGTAGCGTGCGGTCACATGAACTCCAGTTGCTCGTCATGGCTTACGCGCCTTGCCATCACCGCACCATCCGATCCGAACCAGCCTGTGCCATTGCTACGCCTAGGGGTGAAAACGGAAACGGAATTTCCGACCGTTCCGAAGAAAAACGGAAACGGAAGCCTTTTTTCGGAAACGGAAACGGAAAATGTCGATGCGAAACTAAGCGGAAACTTTTGTCGGAAGCGAACGGAGAGCCATTTCGTCGGAACGAAGCGAATCGGAAATTCGTATAAGTGAAACCGAAATTCTGTCGGAAACTTGGCCCATTTGGCCCAAAAGGAGAATAGAGAATTTAAATTTATTTTCGAATTAAAATAATTTGAAATACAAATGCCTTTATAGAAAATATCAAATAGAGTTCAAAAATTCGAAAAAATCTCAAAAATACTTTGGAACATTTTGAACCTAGGAAAATTATTTCTAGCATATTTTTGGCTTCATTTTTCATGAATAAATTAATTATATAAATCTAAAAATAGTAAAATGGCATTTATAAATTCCAGAAAATCCAGGATAAATCTCGGATAATCATAAATGAACATTGAACAATAATATGAAAATTTTAGGGCATTACATCTTTACAGTTGGAGGAGCAAGAGGATGTCGATGATAATGGTATGGAGGAGGATATGATGGTTTGATCTGGGGACAAATAGCGAGCTTTCAACTGATAAACTTGAGAAAAAACTTTGTAGTGATACCGTGAACGTAACATTGTTATTGTACCCACCTTTGTGATGGAATGAGTTACATTGTTTTGTGATCATGTATATTGTGATCATGTATTACGCTCTTCGGAATTTTCCACTTTCGCTTCAGTATCCGCTCCGTTCCGCCCGCATCCGTTTGATCATTATTCGTTTTCGTATCCGTTTCCGGGGTTTTCGATTCCGTTTCCGTTACCGGTAAAAGATGTGGAAACGGAAACGGAACGACCATTTACCGACCGTTTCCGTTCCGTTTTCATCCCTAGCTACGCCCCACTTTTTCCCCGTTCGGCGGTTAGCTTTCTCAAGACAAAATCACATCGAGTTTGACAGCCACAGCACACCAAAAGCCTAATTCGATCCCCTTCGATTCGCAGATCCGACGATGTATACCACCGAATGGCAGCCAAACGAATCTTCACCAGTCAATCATGGTCTCATGGATAATGCAGGCAGACCTGGATGTGGCCTCGAGTATATCCAGGCATCCAGCTTATATGCGTAATGCGCCTCATTCCGCACTTTTTCCTTCATTTTTTCTCTCGCCTCGCGTCCAAGTTATGCATAGTGCAGCTTATTCCATCGTGTACATATGACTCATGAATCACAAACGTCAAATCGTGCGTAAAACAGTGCGAAGTGTGAGCCAACTAATAATTCTGGCGTCAGAGCGCCATGGTTCGACGAATCTTTTCCTTTCGGTTTCATTTCTCTCAAATTGTCAATTGTGATATCTTTTTTTGAAATAGGTCAATTGTGACATATCATAGTCAGGTTCAATTATATATCTCAGCTATCCCTTTCTCTATATAGAGCACCATACACAAGCGATCTTAGTTACTAAAGTCTTGTTTGGTATAGCTCCAGATTCCAGCTCCACCTCAGAGTTGGAGCTTATAGGCTAAAATAAAGTGAATTAAGTTTATATTTTTAGTCTAAAATGTAAACAAGATGACACACCTAAACACTCTTAATGTACCCACAGCTTCAGCTCCATAAATTTCTGGAGCTAGGAATACCCTGCTCCACCAACTCCACGGATTTTAGTGGAGCTGGAGCTATCCCAAACACCCCCTAAGAAGCGAGCGAGAGAGAGAGATGGCCTCGATGATAGGAGGGCACTTCGTGGAGACCTACATGCTGAAGAAGGCGTGCAGGGAGAGGATGAGTGCAATGCAGGCGGCGGCCGCGGCGGAAGGGCCGAGCGGTGGTGGCTCCTTCAAGGCCAAGCGTGCTAAGGGAGGACTACTGGGGCTGGTGATAAAGAAGAAGGTGCATCCCGATGGCTTAGAAGCTGCGAGGAGAAGCTCGGCCAACTGACCAAACGGGTCTTTTCTTGTGAGCATCAGTCTTCAGATTAGCGGTGAGAAGGGAAGAGGCTTCAGAGATGAAAGTATTTATTATTCAAGAGCAAGACTGCACACATATGCATGCAGATGCTTAACTTTGGAAGGGCACCGTTCCATGGGTGAAGCTTAAGGCCCCGTTCGACAGTGCTTCAGTTCCTGATTCTTTATGATTCTACTCCGACTCCTGTTGATTTCGATCTTCTAAAGAATCATGAGTAATTTTAGGGACTGTTCGGCTAGCTGGTTCTTGAAAGAGAGATTCTAGAGAGGGAAGTGATAGCAAAGATGGCAATACCTCAGCGGCGGCTCCAGGTAGCGTCAGCGGTGCGAGAGGCAAAGACGGCGGTGCAGGAGGCAGGGATGGCAGCGCTCCAGGCGGCTCTCCAATTGGCGCTTGGGGTCGGGGCGGTAGAACAATGGGCTCGGCGCGACAGGGAAGGAGGCGTCGGGCTCGGGGGCCGAGTGGAAAGGGGGAGTCGGAGGCGCCGTCGGACTCGAGTAAGACTAGGACACCGACGGGGAAGGAGGTGTCCGGCTCCTTGGCCTAGTGGGGAAGACTCAGGGAGATTGGATTCTTACGGGGAGTAATCCTCGGGCCGCTTCTTGCTCCTAGTGAAAAAACGAGAATCACTCCAGAGTGATTCTGCTTCTTGTCGCGAGGAGCCGAGGGCATTCGGTAGAGCTCCGGCTCCTTCGATCAAGAATCTAGGAGCCGGAGCTCTACCTAAAATGCATGGTATCTGGTATTTGTGTAAGGTGCTACTCGCCACTAACGGCTTTGTTTTGGAATCTGGAGTTATATATATATATATATATGTAGTTTGTGTAACTCAGGGGCAGTTTGGGAGGCTGTGCTTTAGCTTTGGACCAAAAACCCCTCCAAACAGCATGGCTGCAAAGTAGTTGGGGAGCTAAGCAACAGCAAAAGCACCCCCAAAGCTGCAATCGCTGGGGAGGAGCTTTTCAGCTATGGCTTCGCTCGACCGCCTCCTACCTCACTCGCCCCGCCTCGTCGCCTCCGCATCACCTCTCTAGTCGGCCACCGTTGTGCTTCGCTCGGTTGTCGCCTCCCTGCTCGGTTACCCTCCCAAAAGCTATAGCTGCAGCAATCAGTTTGCTAAATGGTATAACAAGAAAAAACACCACCGTCAACTACAGCTGTTTTAGAGCCCAACAAACTAAAAAACAATTTTTCAGCTCAGCCGTAACCCCTCTAAACAGGCCCTCCTTTCCTGTACCTACTTATCATTTGATACCAGTCTGATCATTTGATACCAGTCTGATACCAATATTTGAACTTTGAAGAAGAAAGTTTTCGGTTCTCGCGTAGATATATACGTTAGTTGGTCACAAAAGGTACCAGTTCAAAAGACTGAGACTTGCTGGCTGCCTCAGGTCTCGAGGAGGCAGGGGCGCAGGGCAGCTTCCCTCGTAATCCAATTAGCTGCCAGTAAGTCGCTGAGTAAATGGTAGTGCACCTACCGTCTTCTTTTTGGTAACTGTAATTCCGTATGGGAGATGACGGCTCCTTATGAACCAGTTCTTGCTTCCTGTAGTAATGGCTTATGCATCGTTTTGCTTGCATCAAAAAGACCCGCGCGCGCATTAGACACGTTTCTACTACTACTACTAGTCGCAGGGTTAGAAATCTCACCAGTTTCTCGTGAGATCTCGTTTACTGGAGGTAGACGAGTTTTGAAATACCGGTCGGAGTAAAATTTTTTTTAAAAAAAAATGATTGCTATAGTAATCTCGCTATATCTCGATGAGATATTGGATTTTTTGAGCGGTTTTTAACTTTTTTTACCGGATTTGGTCCAATAACCCTTAAGAAAGTCATCTCCTATGAAAATTTGTTGAAAAACGGAATTTTTGAGATATTTTTTAAAAACTGTAGAGATATTGTCGGATTTTTTTTAAATTTTACATGCATTATCATAATATGAAAAATTTATGGTACCATCCTATGAATTGTAGGACCATACATAAAAAATTTAAAAATAATTGAACTTCATTTGTTATCTTTAAAAAATCAAAAACCGAATGAACATAATTGGGACAGTAGCTTTGTCAGAATTTTATAAATTTTCTCGAGTGTGATCATGATCCAATTTTTTTTGAGAGATTAATAATTTCCTCAGTACCATTATATAAAATTTTCAAAAAATTTCAACTTATTTTGTTTGCTCAATCAAATCTATGTATGCATTGAACTTCATTTGTCATATTTAAAAAAAATCAAAAAACAGAAAGAACATAAATGGTACATGCACTTGCAAGAATTTTATAAATTCACTGGAATGTGATCATGATTCAAAATGTTTATGAGATCTTAAAAATTTCCTTAGAACCTTTCTGCAAAATTTTCAAAAATTTTAAACCTTTTTTTATTATTAAACTAAATCTATATATTGATCATTAGGCTTTTATCAGGACGTAGCACTATCAGAATTTTTCATAACTTTTTGAAGCTTGATAATCATATAAAAAATTTATATAAATATTAATGATACATCAGGAACATCCACAAAAATTTTCAAAATTTTCTAACATGGTTTGTACTATTTTTCATTTGGTTGAAGTTTGCAGGTATGGCTTTTATCAGAGGACAATAGCACTGTCTGAATTTTTAAACATTCATGAAGATTTATCATCATCCGAAAATTTTATGGGAACATTAGTGATGCATCTTAACCATGCACAAAAAATTTCAAAATTTTCTAACATGGTTTGTTTTATTTTTCATTTGGTTCAAACTTGCCGGTCAACGTTTTATCAGGACAGTTGCAATGTTTGAATTTTTAAAACTTCCTCATATTTGATAATCATTTGAAATTTTTATGAGAAAATCATTGATGTGTCAGAAACCTCCAAAAAAATTCAAAATGTTTCGACGTCGTTTGTGCTATTTTTCGCTCGGTGCAATTTTGCAGAGATCTCGGCAAATCTCGCCGAGAGATCTTGGTCCTACCGGTGGGAAAAAACCAAAATTCAAATTCTGTTTTTATATTTCCTCCGAAATTTATTTGAAATGACGAGATCTCACTGAGATTTCGTTCTTCGGTCATGGACGATATTTAGAGCGAAACGAGGTTTTAATCATTGACTAGCAGTAATTCATAATGTAGCGAGTGGCAGCTGCTGTCGCAATTCTAGCACCGTCAATGGGGGCTTGATTAGGTATTGCAGGCACATAGATATTTCCATCGATCTCCAATATCAGCTACTTCAGCAGCGAAGTTTCTTCCTCTGCTCGCGAGCGTACATAAGCTTCGCAATCTCACTCACGCATGCAGCGTCGAGCACGTACTCCACTGCATGTACGTACGTAGCGTCTTCCAATGTAATAGTACGAGGAAGTTTCTCGCGCCGGGTCACTCCAAGAACGACAGCACATTTGACTCCAAGTCAAGCCTTTCACCATCGATCTCAGTACGCGCCAGGAAATGGCTAACTATTGACTGCTGCACATTTCGTCGTGTCGTGGCTATGGCGCCAAAGACAATGTTATTCACCGACCCAGCTGTCAAGAGGGCAGAAACTACACGTCAATTTACCTGCCTTGGTTACCAAGTTTGCTCCTAGAGGTGGGCACTTGGGTTGGCCCGAGGCATGACGTTATGGTCCAGCACGATACTGTAGCACGGGTCGTGCCGAGCTCGAGAATCGGGCACGATGGGCGGTCCGACCCGGCACGACACTGTAGAATGGGCCGTACTGGGCCCGATAACTCAGGGTATGAGGAAGAAGTTTAGCATGAAGGTCACTGGCTCATGTAGCATGATCGTCATGGATGCACCTAGTAGCATGAACGCCACCCCTATCGCCGATACCTGAGAGGGACAGACAAAATAGGAGAGAGAGCTGAGAGAGATTGAGAGACGGTCTCTCTCAATCTCTCTCAGCTCTCTCTCACCGGTCTCTCTCAATCTCCCTCTCAATCTCTCTCGTTTGTCTCGCTTACTCTCTTTCTCGCCCATTGCCCCCCTCTCGCCCGTGTTGAGCATATCCCACTCGCTCTATGTAACTGTTCAGGAATAAATAAATTTTAGTTCTTTTCTCATAATATTTAAATTCACCGTCTCAATTCTATACGTCTCTGGCTCTTTTCCTCTCGTTGTAATAGTACAAATGGGTCGAGCCTAGGCCGACACGGCACAAAGCAGGCACGAAACGCAAATAGGCCGTACCTGGGCTCGCCGAACCGGCACGACGGGCCGTCTTGGCCCGGCACGGTTCAGACACGAAACACGATGGACCCGTGCCGGGCCGACCCGCGACGCCCACCTCTACCTCTTTGTACGTGTGTGTTGTGTGCTGATGTACATCTCTTACCACACTTCTCAGGCAACCATATACACTCAGCACAACTGCACGGGAAAGAGAGAGCACTCAGAGAGGAGAGCGTGCTAGAGAGAGATGATGGCATCCATGATAGCAGGGGACTTCGAGGAGGCCGATGTGCTGAATAATGCTTCCAAGGAGAAGGTGAGGAGGGCCGAATAAGCAAACGCCTGCGAGGAGGCGGCAGCGGAAGCAAGGAAAGAAGAAGGCCAGCGATTGGAGCGTCGGAGAAGAAGACGCCTGAAACCAGCAAGGGAGATTGGGGAGGCTTGTTTGAGCTGGTGAAAGAAGGTGCGTCGAAAAGTTGACCCAAGTGGAGCTTCTTCTTGAGCTACTTATATTAGGCTCCTCGTTGGTACAACTTAGAACAGATCAGGGTGTTGCTGACACTTACAAGTGTGCAAGCGTGCGTTGGAACTTCTATCTTCAAGTCTGCTACTGGTTTATGCTTAAGATTGTATCTCTGTTTTGCTTGCCTTTTTCTCATCTTGAATACAAGTGTAAGTGTGTGTAACTATGCTGTTGTATCATCTTGTTTAGAGATTTAATTTGGTTGTCGGAAACGGATAGGAATCGGTCTCTTGTCGGCGCAACATCTCTAAACAATACGTACAACAATTATAATCAACATATGCAATAAAATATTGCAACATTTGAAAAAACCAGTGACAATATTTAAAGATAATTGTGAGACAACTAATTCAATCCGGTACAGTAAAGAAATTTGCCCGGAATTTGTAGACAACTAATTCATTTTTAGTGCAATCATGTATTGATCCGGAATTTGTTCCAACAAAACACAGATTTTTTCAAAGTCTTAGATACATACTAATGGAGAAAAAATTGATGACCGGACTACTCATCAATCAAAAGCACATCGAAAATCTGCCAACTTCAGTTAAGTAACAGCTGAACCTGAATATTTCCACCGACATCCTAATCCACGTATGGAGCAAACACCAGCAACCCCAGTAACTAAGCTCCTGACCAAGCAGCAACAGTCAGACATCGAGCACACAGCTCATAGGCACCACTAGCACAATACTTGACTACATAATAATGAGCTAGCACAAACAAATATCGGGGAGAAACAGTTCTGAGTGAACCTACATATGCTTTGTGAACGGGAGTGGAGGTGTTGGAGCAACGGAGAGAGAGGGCAACGAGGATGGGGATCAATGGGGAGGAGGGGCTCGCTCAAGGCGTTCGCTTGCCGTACCTGAACGCCCGTACGTCGTCGTGCAGAAGCGCGAGGGGTTCACTCCCCACACTTGCACGCTAGTCACCGGGCACGAGCGCGCCGAGGAGGTGGAGCTCATCGCATTCGCATGGAGCTCGCGGCGCCTCCACACGTCGGATCTCGTTGCCGCGAACGTCTGCAGGAAACCTAACGGAGAGAGCAAGAGGAGTGGAGTGTGTGAACGGAGAATTAGGAATAGAGTAGCTCGGGTGGTCAGAGCGCAGAGCGCTTTAGGATATGTACGATAGGAACATGGAATGGCAGTTTGTTCTTCTGTTGTTTTGATTCACTGTTCTCTATATTTTCTACATTTTTTCTTCTTTACTTGCCTCGTGCTGTCGATTTGGCTTACAAAGCCTAATAACCACCCCATTGACGTCTCTCGATAAAGAAATCATTCCGGGACGTCGCCAAATCCGATTCCATCCTTGTGATGCTTATTTAGGGTAAAATAATTGGCGAGTGCTAGCAACCGGACGACCGACTACTGTTCATTTTTCGGACGCGTCAGTGCAATATTTTTTTTAACGTCTGCAATATTTTTTTCCACGCGGACATTTCTATTGTTATCGAGGAAAATGCTGCACGCGTAAGAAAAAAATGTTGCAGACGTGGAAAAAAATTGCAAGCGTAAAAAAAACGAACACCCGAACACAAATCATTCCGAAAATAATTTGCGCTTTCTGGACGATGTTCTTTCTGATTAAACCTTTTACATATATCCAATTCCAATCCAGTACTATGTTTCCTTTTTTTGACATCAATGTACGTGCCACCAAACAGTGCAAATCACAAATGCTAAGATTTGATTGGACTTCGCACTTGCATGTTGCAGGCATCTCTCGGCTCTCCGGTCGTAGCTCTGAGTCTGTATTAAGATTTAAGGCTGACAAGAACACCACATTAACGGCACCACATGTTGCTAAACTGTACTCTCTTCGTCTCATAATATAAGTATTTATTTTTAGAAAGTGTCCTACCACAATATAAATTCATTGCAGAGACTAAATAATATAAATTCATTGCAGAGACTAAATGTGTAGATATTACAGTATTTTCATCATATACTCTTATTTCAATATTGAAAAAAGATAAGTAATTATAATATGCTATTTAACAGAATTATGTATTATTCAATAACATTATCTTTCTCTTAAATTTAATATTTTTTTAGTCTGTCTATATGAGTAGCCTTTGCATTTATATTGCAGGACGGAGGGAATTACTCCACCTATCTCGTTCGGTTAATAAAAATAAAAATCCTTGAATTTCGCACCATACGTAATGCGAGTGTTACAGAAGGTTCAAAATCACGGCAAAATTTAAAAAATCTCGACTGAGATTTTAGATTTTGGTCTAGGATGAGATTTTAAATTCTGGTGAAATAAAAAAATTTAAATTTTTTCAAAAATGCACATCACAGTCTGTGACGTGAACATGAAGTATTTTAACTGGATTTTAAGTTTTTTAGGCCGAGATTTCGGTGTTTCTCGCCAATCTCGAAAATCCCGGTAAAAAAAGTCGGATTTAAAATTTGCATTTTGGATTTTATCTGGATTTTGTCCGAAATTCTAATATCTCGCCGGGATTTTGAATTTCGGTCACCTCCGAGATACGATCTGAACCTTATGCGAGTAGCCGAGTACACACACAAGTAACACAGCGACGGTTTGACGATAAAATATTAAACCTGGTTTCTAAGGAATAATTGATGATTTGGCTTTATTTACTTATGACATTGATCATTTGTCCTGTATCACTGACATGCAGATTCTGATACCACGTGTCAGTGAGATAAACGAATCAAATGATCAATTGCAGCCAATAATACGGGGCAAATGATCGATTCTACCGGTTCCCAACCCCTCGTGCAGCCAAAATGGCAGAAGGCACTGGATCCCACCGTCCCGGCGCCGGCGGCGACTGACTGACTGAACCAGGAAGAACCCGTGGCGATGGCGGTGTCTAGCGTCGGCGAGGAGGGGGAAGGGCGGCGGCCGGTGGTGCTGGTGACGGGGTGCTCGGAGGGGGGCATCGGGCACGCGATGGCGCGCGCGTTCGCGGCGGCGGGGTGCGCGGTGGTGGCCACGGCGCGGTCGCGCGCGTCCATGCGCGAGCTGGAGGGCGACCCGCGATACCTGCTGCTGGAGCTCGACGTGCGCTCCGACGAGAGCGCGCGCCGTGCCGTGGCGGACGCGCTCCACGAACTCGGCCGCGTCGACGTGCTCGTCAACAATGCTGGGGTCCACCTCGTCGCGCCTCTCGCTGAGGTGCCCATGGAGTCCTTCCACCGGGTCTTTGACATCAATGTCTTTGGTAGGCTAAAAAAGTTAGCATTATTTGTTCCGATTGTTGTCTTTACTGTTTGCTTGGTATTTGGTGATTGCGATTTTCTCTAAGGGAGACAAGATTTTAGATCCTGGAATCCAGTTGGCCATTAAAGACTCACGGAGTCAGAACTAGAAAGGTTTGTTCTTGGATCTACCTGGAGCCACGTTCCTGCAATGGAAAAAAAGATGCAAAAAAATTGGGAATAACTATTAGATAAATTTGTTCTTATAGCGATATTAATTCAGGGAAATAGTAAAATTTATGTAGTTACTCGGGGAACTGAACAGTGTGCTGTCAGGATGCTTGTGTTAGCATGAGGATTGGTTAAGATTTAGATCATCCTCAAGTAGGTATAGTTGTGTTACATTGAAAATCTGACAACAAATAATGTACAGTATAGGGTCCTTAGGTCTTGATGCACTATGGGAATGTAACAAGGGGTTCCATTCTTATAATTTGCAAAAAGATAGCAGGATATGTTGCATCATTTAACACTAACAATAGTCAGTGGTTTCAAGCAATATCTCCCATCCCCGGTAGCAAAAATTGTGCTAAAACACATGACCATGGTAATAAAATGGAGCGCCATTGTGTAGGATTGGTTGCTGCAGTCAGAGAGGGGGTGAATGCCTCCGACAAATTTCCCCACAGTATTCAACAATCTTTTCACTTCTGTAGCTATAGAGAGCTAGAAGATTAAGATTGAACCTTCAAACCATAGCAATCCACCCAAACCAAAAAGCCAGAACAAGCTACATAAATACTTGAGTTGGATTATCCTACTGACTCGGATAATCCGCTTGAGTCGGATTATCCTACTCACTCGGATAATCCGGGCCAACACAACAAAAACAGCAACACAGCTTAAAATCAAAACAAGCACAACTTTCAAACCGAGGTTCCAAATGTCTTGAATTTTGAAACACAATTTCCTTAGGACATTAGGAACCTATTCCAATAAAAAAATCTCAAGGTTCATTGCCAAAGTTCCAACCTTTATCCATTTTAAGATAAGTTGCACCAAAACAGACCAAAACCGCAAAACAAGATCTAGAGTTGCTAGTGGGAGGATTCAAGCCAACATGGCCAAAGATGTTTTCCCATACGTCATAGCACTCTTAATCTCAGCAACAACCTAGTCAAAAGCCCTTGAATCACAAGAATCAAGATAGCACCCTATTCAAGCCAAAGACCTGGTCGAGCACCAAGAACTTGCTATGAGATGCCTAGATGGATGGGACCAAGAACCAAAGCAAATCCAAGCGAAAGGACCAAAGGACAAACCATACTAGAGAGTAAACACAAGAGCAAAGATTTGAACGAAATTTGATCTCTATTTCCACTAGATGAAGGATTATAGCCACGTCACCTGGAGGACAAATCCCTATGGGTAGCACCTAACAAACCCTAGTCTCTCTCTTGGAGGCTCAAGTGCAGAACTTACCTCTATCTCCTTAAGTCCCCCTTATATAGAGGAGGCTCACAAGAAACCCTAAATCCTAGATACAAAGTAGATTCCATCCATTAACTCATGGGCAAAGCTGATAACCCAACATATAACAAGTTTTTCACACACATGCACTCTTGTCAAAGCTGTGTCTTGAATCTTGATTCCAAGAACCCGAATCCATCGTCTTGTCCTTCGTGTAGTCTCCTTGACCTAATCCACTTAGACCTCCGCTGTGGTTTTGCAAACCGCTCACTTTTCCAGTTTTGAGCAATGACCAATTTGCCCCTCAACCGACGTCTCCAATTCTTTTATCTCGAAGCACTGTCCATGCTTCATCACCTTCCATGTGGCCCCAATGATTTCCCACCAAGCCTCCCACGCATTCGATCCATCGAACCGTCCTCACTTACAAATAGGCCCAGGTGACTTGATATGCCAGGTGACTTGATATGCCACGTGACTCGCTTGACCTTGACCACTTGTGCCTTCCATGGTTCTTATCCATCTTGTGCCTTGGTTGAGTCCAACCATCTCATCCGGCCTCCATGACCGTTCTGGATCTTTGTTCTCCTAACCAAGTTCAGGTATTCGTTGACCATAGTTGACTCCAAACCACCTGCACAACAATCGACCAAGCAAACCATTTCTAAGCACAAGTTCTTTCCAACTTGACCCAAATCAATCCATAAAAGCATCATGTAACACATATGCACTAGCACCAATACCCTAGAGACATCAACCTATTCAACCTTGCTTCATATGCTCCATAACATTCACATAGCAAGATATCATTATAAACAACTCACAATTGCCCCCAAAAATGTCACCGATAGATTCATCTCAAAGTTCTCTACAAAAGACGTTAAGGCCCTATGGCCATCGAATCGACGAAACACTCCGAAACGACTCAACACATCAAAAACGTGCTTGCTGAAAAATTAATCTGACCCATGATCCGAGTGACCTGGATGATCTGACTCACATAATCCTGAAATTACATCTTTACTGGACAAATGATCCTACTCATGATCCGAGTGACCCGAATGATCCAACTCACATTGAATACACCTTGAATGCTCTCTTCATCAATGATCCAACCTATGATCTGAGCCAACCTGGATCATCTGCCCCACACGGATGATCTGACCTGTTCCGATAATCCGGCCTAACAAGATAACTTCGAATCCATTTTGACTATTTTCAGAAGCAAACTCTAAATCCAATCAAGTCAAGTGTCAATTACTCATCACAACGTATGGGAGGACCACCACATGGTCTCACACATTGCTGCTAAGAAACAATTGGGAGGCCATTGGAGTTGTGAAATTTACTCATTGGAGCCCACAAATGCTATATCTCATTAGTCCTATGATAAACAACAACTCTTAATTTGCCCCAGCATGCCCAAGAGGTAGCTTCGCCACTGTCTCTCATGTGGAAGATCAACTATCAACTGAACATCACTCTAACTTACTACTTTATGCTAGCTGAACTATTGAAGTATTGAACTGTTGACTGTTAACTTCTTTAGTTCCTGTGCTCGGATGGTTTCATGCATGTACCACCTCTTTTAAAAAACCAGTATCCTTTGAGTTTAATATGTGGCATGCATTTGTGCGATATCTAAATGTACTTTTCTGTCTTTTCACCAACAGGGGCAATGAGGTTGATTCAAGCTGTTATTCCCCACATGATAGAAAGGAGAAAATGTACAATTGTGAATGTTGGAAGCATTACAGCCTTGGCTCCTGGACCATGGGCTGGTGTGTATTCAGCATCCAAAGCTGCTATTCATGCCTTGAGCGATACATTAAGGTTTGTACATTCAAGGACTTCTCTTATAGTGATGTTGCACCTTTCTAAACTATAGCTTCTATTAGAAAGCATCAGAATGTACAAAGCTTCCAACTGTGACTAAATACTTATCGACGCTACTTCATATGCATGCTTAAGAATTAGGAGTTTGCTCCTGAAATACCCAGCTTAATTTAGAAGTTATAATTTAATTAAGGTAAAATACAGAGAACTAACAGCTAATGCCTAAAAGGATCAAGATCTTTGCTCTGTGTTGATACTTGATAGTGTTTACTAATGATGTTTTGATGCTATTGCTTTATCACTAGCCTTAATATCACATTAAATAGTTTGATCATGTGGCGAAATGATTGTTTGACAGTAAAGTTGTAAGATCTAAGAATTCTATAGCAACACATACAACATTGTAACACTATTCAAAATTTTCTTTTGTACTTTACTATGTCATGTTCTTGTGTGGTTAGCTCTTTTCAACTTGATACTGCATCGTTTGTGGCATTTGACTATGTATTTCTTCATATCTGCCATCCTAAGTTAACAGAAAACTGCATTATTTAAGGGTGGAGCTAAGAAGTTTTGGCATAAATGTCATGGCTGTTGCCCCAGGAGGGACAAAGTCAAATATAGGAAGTAATTCTGCTGCCAAGTATGATCAAATAAACGAGTGGAAGTACTACAAAAAATATGAGGAATCACTCCGAGCCAGGACCAATATATCCCAGGGTCGCGGGTGTATTCCAGCCGAAGACCTTGCAAAGAGAGTTGTCACATTGGTTCTTAAGAAGAATCCTCCAGCTTGGTTTGCTTACGGCCAGTACACTGCTATCCTAACCATCTTGTATTACGCCCCACTATGGCTCAGAGATTACTTCTACAAGCTGATCATGAAATGTTAGAACCTGGAATGACGGCAGTTGTATGGAGCAAGAGATTACCGCTCAGGTCCTCATTTTATTCATACTACTGCTAATCTGTCACTACAGATAATAAATAATTCACAATACATGATTACGTTCACTTCTATATGGACCGTTCATTTCAAATGAAAAGTCTTCCTGGTTACTACTATGTAATGGTTGTGACAATGCATTATTCAGAATTTATGGCTGCAGAGCTCCCAGTTTTGTTCGTACAATTCTCATAGGATGACAATCTGTGGAGCATAATCTTCAGTCTTCTGCAACACCCCAGATCTCCAAGTTGCCATGTGTTTGGACTGGCATGTTGTTTGAGTGTGACTACAGCGCCCGCCCCGGAATCCAGTGAGAAATGTGACAGCATGGTTAGATGCTTCATACCTCCATCTGCTCAAACATCTTGAAAGCTTTGTTGCAGCAGCCATGGTAGCCGGCCTAAGCTGCTATCGTCTATCATTATTATGCCTTTGGAAATACAATTTTGGCATGGCAACCGATTGAACGCCAATTTGCACGCACAATCTGGCCGCAAGATGTAGGCGATCACGTGGCCCGTGATGCCAAATTGTCAACGCCTGCTCTACTTCTGAATATGGTAAGCCAAGGACCAGTTGTCAGTTGGGGGCCATTTCAGATCGAAAGCAAGCTCTGCAGATGCAGAGAGAACTAAAGGAAAAGTTGAGGGCATGCCACTCCAAAGATATTAGATTGAGGATTCGCCACGAGGACTAGCAATCGGACATTCAATTTCGGACTTTTTCTCAGATGTTGGCGCAACATTTTTTAATAACGAGTGCACCAATTATAATCACCTTATGCAACATTTTTTTTCTCAATATTGCTATTGTTATCGTCTGTTTTTGTTGCACACGTTGTTAAAAAATATTACGCCGATACGGATCGATATTGCTACTGTTATCGTGCGTTTTTTTCACACAGTGACTACAATTGTTGCACGCGTTATTAAAAAATATTGTGGACGTTCGATAAAAAATCAGAAATCAAACATCCGATTGCTTGTCATTCCGAGCTGCATTTTGCCACTCCCGTATTCCTCTATATCTTTTTTTTTTTTTGCCAGAAATCACTTGTGAATTGACCCTTTTGCCCCTGTTCCAAACTTCGTATGATGGTCATGGAGGTGAAGGCGATGACGGCGGCGGTGGCAGAGAGACCGGGGCGGCGATGAACAGGACGCTGGCGCCCTGCGGCATCCTCGCCCAAGAGGCCCGGCTCCAACGAGGCCTCGTGCTCTCCTTCACCTTCCAAGGCCGCAACTAGTGTGTAGCTGGACCGTCCGGATAAGAGCCACGCCGCAGATTGCAGCCTTTTTTTTGTCTGTGTTTCCTTCGGTTTGCTTACTCATTGCTTTTGGTCATCCTGATATATTCATGAGCTGGTATGCCTGTCCTCCCATTTTATATCTTTTCTTGAGGTGGCAATCCATTCAAGACGGTTTGGGACAGGGGCAAAAGGGTCAATTCACGAGTGATTTCGAGACAAAAGGAAATAGAGGAACACGGGAAGAGTGGCAAAATGCAGCTATTTTAAGCTTTAGAGTGACATTTTACAAAAAAAAAATCTCAAAACTACAGCCAATGTGAATCATACCAACACGGTAGTATTCCAAGAGCATCAGCATAAGAAATTCGTAAATATTGCTACCAGCTGTCAAGTGTCAAATCCGAAATTTTAACGAAATCTCGAAACTTCGGACGAAATCAGGTGAAAATTCAAAAAACAATTTTGAAATCCGGAATTTTTTAAATACGAAATTTCGGTCGAAATTGCCAAAATCTCGGGAAAATTCAACCGAGTGAAAAATAGTCGAAACGATGCTAATTTTTTTTTATTTTTTTAGATGGTCCTAACACATTACTAATATTCTCATAAAAATTTCAGATGATGATAAGATTTGAGGAATTTTAAAAAATTCTAGCAGTGCTACTGTTCTGATAAAAGGTTGACTAGCAAATTTCAATATAATGAAAAATGATGCAAATCACGTTAGAAAATTTTGAAATTTTTTATGGATGGTCCTTACACATCAATAATATTACCATAAAAGTTTCAGATAATGATCAAGTTTGAGAAATTTTCAAAAATTCAGACAATGCTACTGAAGGCTGACGAGTAAATTTCAACCGAATGAAAAATAGTTCAAACCATGTTATAAAATTTTGAACAATTTTGTGGATGGTTGTGACGCATCACTAATGTTCTCTTAAAATTTTTAGATGATAATCTATCTTGACGAATTTCCAAAAATTGTGACAGTGCCACTGTCCTCATAAAAGCTTTACGGTGCTACATGTATTGCTTCCATAGATTTGATTGAGCAACCAAAACAAGTTTAATTTTTTTACAAAAAATTATAGAAGAGTTATGAGTCAATGCTTAATCTCTCCTAAAAATTTTGGATCATGATTACACTCGAGAAAATTTATAAAATTTTGACACGGTTATTGTCTCAGTTATGTTCATTCTGTTTTTGAATTTTAAAATATAATAAATGAAGTTCAATTCTTTTGAAAACTTCTTCGTATGATTCTACACTACTAAATATGGTGTCATAAATATTTTAGAGCATGATCAAGCTTGTAAAATTTCACAAAAATCTCACAAAGTTTCTGCTATTTTTTATAAAACGTCTCAAAAATTCGATTTTTCAACAAATTTTCATAGAAGATAATATTATTAAGGGTTATTGACCCAAATCTGATCCTCAAAAGTCAAAATGCAGTCAAAATACTTGAGATTTTGGTAAAATCGCCAAATTTTTTAAAAATACTATAGCAATTTAAATTTTTTTATTCGACCGGAATTTTTAACTATGGTTGTAGCCTTGTAGGAGAACGGGTCTGGATTGATCGAGTTGTTCATCTCATAAGCTATCAGCTGTTGACTGTCTCTCTGTGGCAGGTCTCAGACTGAGTTTCCTACATGATGGTATTTGTTTGCCTAAAAAAAAGGAAAACATGATACTCGATTGAAAGTTCATTCTATACATTATCAATAATTTTAAATTCTGAGTAATAACTGTTCTTAATACACAGATGAGTGAATGCCAAAAGTAGACGTCTGTTTTTTTTCCCAGGCATTGGACGATTGTTGGAATAGTTCAATTTAAATGTTATCGTAGCTACTCGAAAATGTTGAAATGGCAACCCAAAAATTTACCATTCAGAACATACAGTGGTATAGATAGTGATTGTCTATCTATAACACACTTCCATATCATTTATAGACAGTATTAAAGACAACTCATACAATAGACTGTCTATATAGCTGTGTTTACTTATCAGTTATATCTATACCCTTTTATAATGCACCTAAGCATTATTTTCTACGTCCACCTCAAATAATGCACCCCACTAGAGATGACCTAACCTTCATACACCCAGAGAAACGTCCTCAGAAACTTGCCTCCATCAAAATTAACCTCTCAGATCTTTTCTCAGCTTTACTCACCCACATCCGATGGCTATTGTTTAATGTGTCTAACTCATCCTGTGACTCCACAAATGATCTCCCCACCTCCAAAGATCATCTCAAGGAAAAGGAAACAAATATCCCGGAATTAAGGAAAAGGAAACAAACGTTCTAGAAAAGAAAAAGACCATATATTACGTGCTGGGAAAAGAAAACCGGAAGACAAGGCACTATACTAGTAATTAATAGTTACAATAGTATACATAGTATAAGACTGTTTGTTAAATAATAAACAAAATCTTTTCCTCTCCTTATTCTCTCTCCTCCGCATCATCGAAAATCCTATATAACATACTCTTATAAACAACATAGATATACCATTTTATGTACCTCAAAACTACTTTTGCGTTGCAACGTCGAAGGTCAGAGGTATATGCGATATGCCATCCCCCACGATGAATCGTACTAGTAGGTGCGCGCTAGCAACGCTCACGGACGGAAACCCTTTTCCTCACGGAGATGTTAATGCCCCACGGTAACTTACAGGGGTTCAGTTTTTCTAACCCTCCTGCACCCATTTTTTTTTCTAATATTGTTACCGTATTATCGCAATTACAAAAATAAACCTTCCCTATCGCGAAAATATGACAGGTGACACATATCACATACAGCACACATATAACGCAGCAGATCCTGTCGAGCTAAGGTGGTGTGACAGAAACTGCCATACTCGGGCACCATAGCAGGTCCTACTGCCGCTCATGTGCTACCGTGCCAGCAACCTTGCCGAGTCCCCATGATGTGGCACTTGTGCTATCGTCCTGCTGCCACGCCTGTAGTGCTCGGCACCTCACTGGTCGTGGTTCGACGCCCCTGTCACGGTATACGAGCGTAATAGGTAGTACATGTTACCTACCGACGTTTCCACGACGAGAAAGAGAACTATTTTTGTAATTCTATGCGCATAGTAGCTAGATTTAAAAAAAAATTGGGTAGAAAAGTGTGAGCTTCGAATTACGCAGCCTTCAGGCCCCCACAAATCGCAAGCAGCGTGAGGGCCGGGATATAGTCCACGTGGCGTTCACCGGCGCGGCAGAATCCGATGGCGCCCGCTCCCCATTGGCCAGCGCCCAGGCCCTATCATCCCAGGATTTCCCCCGCCCGAATCCTGTGGCTGCCCCACGCCGCTACGCCACGATTTAAAATCAAACCGCCCGTGACGTCCCTTCTCGCCCGAACAGACTACCCACTTACCCAGCCACTCTGCCACAGGGGAGACTTGCTTGACCGGCGAAGATTAACCGACCATGGCGCTCGCGTCCACCTCCGCCACCGCCTCCGCGGCCGTGCTCAAGAGCCCGTTCCTTGGGGCGAGGCGCGCGCTCGCCAATGCCGCATCCGCCGGCGCCGCGAAGCCCGCTCCCCGCCGCGTTCTCGTCGTCACCGCCGCGGCGGCCAAGAAGTCGTGGATCCCCGCCTTCAAGAGCGACGCCGAGTTCATTAACCCGCCGTGGCTCGATGGCTCGTAAGTCCCCTCCACCTTCTCTTAATTGGCTGCGCATTCTGCACGAAGCCTCTCGATGGCAGTGCCGAGACTGAACGCGTTGTTGGATGGACGCAGGCTCCCCGGTGACTACGGCTTCGACCCGCTGGGGCTGGGCAAGGACCCGGCTTTCCTCAAGTGGTACAGGGAGGCGGAGCTGATCCACGGGCGGTGGGCGATGGCGGCGGTGCTGGGCATCTTCGTCGGCCAGGCGTGGAGCGGCGTGCCGTGGTTCGAGGCCGGCGCGCAGCCGGGCGCTCTGGCGCCCTTCTCTTTCGGGTCGCTCCTCGGCACGCAGCTGCTGCTCATGGGGTGGGTGGAGTCCAAGCGGTGGGTCGACTTCTTCAACCCGGACTCGCAGTCGGTGGAGTGGGCCACGCCGTGGTCGCGTACCGCCGAAAACTTCTCCAACGCCACCGGCGAGCAAGGGTACCCGGGCGGCAAGTTCTTCGACCCGCTCGGCCTCGCCGGCACCATCAAGGACGGCGTCTACATCACCGACACCGAGAAGCTCGAGCGGCTCAAGCTGGCCGAGATCAAGCACGCGCGCATCGCCATGCTCGCCATGCTCATCTTCTATTTCGAGGCCGGACAGGGCAAGACGCCGCTCGGCGCGCTCGGCCTATGAGCCGCATCGCACGACGACTACGTACTCATCGAGTCGACATGATTTAATTTTCTCTTGCGCGCTTGGTGATTAGCGAGGGTTGTTGCATCAGATTGATCAGACGCATGCATGGATGGCATGGGGATAGGTTGGAGGTCAGAAAAGAAGCAGCAAGTATCTGTGTCCGTGACTTCTTTCGGGTGGTGTGTGCGAATCGAATTGGGAATTATGGAGTTCTCTTTTTTTTTCCAATGTATGTACCAGGTTTATAGGACGTATTTTTTAATGATCTTTTCTATAAATATAGACTCTATTTCATGTTCTAATACAAATGAGTGTGATGTTTTCTTTATACCTCTAATAATTATCTAGATTTACTTAGTATTCTCTATATGCATGCATTAAATATATTACTTACAAGTAAAAGTTAGAGATAGTTTAGTAATTTTCAATATCTTATTGTTCTACACATCAAGAGAAAATACATCGTATTAATATGGACGAGACATATAAATATGGACGAAGGGAGTAATATAGTCTTAGTTGATATGGAATTTAAGGCAGGATGAGCCCGACATTTTTGATTGATCTCAGGAAACACTGCGCGCATCAATGAATCATCGAAGCCGCAATACTAGCTAGTTTTAACTTTTAACTACTAGTCGGCGCGAGATAGTTTATTTCATCGCATTGACGTAAGAAATGTGCCCCTTCTAAAAAAGAAGCAAGGAATGGGCTGTGGAACTAGAGTTGGTTCTGACAACTGACGATCACAAGATCCTAAGTTTATCTGAAACTTCAGAGGAATTTCTCTAAAACTCCAGAACTAATTCATAGGAGCACGCATCCCTGAGCTTGCAGAGCTTGCATCTTACGACTAGATAGAGCTCACGCTATGCTGTGATAGATTTGTTTAGATGAAAAAATTAACCTCTAAGATGGATGTCGTTTTTCCTTTGACAAAACCTACACAAATCTAAGAAAAACTAAAATAATCATCTCATAAGAAATTATAGATGTCACAATTATTTTAGTTAGTTGTGTGTTGGTTCCTCTGACTATTTAAATTGCCAGTGAAAGCTCAATGGTTCCGCTTGGAGTAGTCTAACATCACAAATCGATTTCGGATAATTTATGGACTTTTTTGAAAAACAGGGATTCAGGCCTGAGAGGAATTTTCTAAACCACGAGGGATTTTGCAAAAGAGACGCCCAACATTAATTTATGGCTTTTTTGCAAAAAAAAAGAGAGATTCAGGGTCCAAGAGGAATTTTGAATCTATGAGGATTTTTTTTTTTGCAAAAGAGACGATGCAATTTCAAATTTCACATGGGTCTTTTCACAAAAGTTCTGACGTGAACACTCAGAGACCGACAATTCCTATGGCATTAAGAGTAGTAATAAAGTATGTACGTACATATATGTATATATATATATACTATTTTTAACTACATGTAGAATAGTCTATTATACGTGCTAGCCAGTAACAGAGTCTGATCGAGCTAGCGTATCCACTAATCAGCGCAACGATCACTCCGTGTGTTGACTAAACTAATGAGTTACATAGCCAACCAACTAATAAATATGTTCCTAGTTTTTACTATAATTTATTTTTAATTTAGCTATAACTTTTTATTGGCAACTCTGATTCACGATCGGTTTCATCGGTAGCTTGCTAATAACGAGAGGAACAAAATGATATAAACCTCGTCAAGAAATACCACATGAATAAGTTTTTACTGCTAAATGAATACTAATTTACTGAATGTGTTGTTAGATTTTACTGCCAAATGAACACCAATCTAAATACGAGTTGTCAGCATAACAATAAAATCTAATAATATGTCCAATAAATAAGAGTGTATTTGATAATAACTTTGGTATATTTCGTATTGCTGCTATCACACGGTTATAGTGCACCAAAGTTAGGTTCGACAGTAAAATCTAAGGTGGCGTTTGGTTGGATGGATGAAGGTGGATGGGATATGGCGGTCCCTGGATTTAGAGCCATCCAATTATTTGGTTAGGTGGATGGGGTGGATATGGCTATCCAGTTTTTTGGAATATTCCTTCAAGATGCTGGACAGAGTCATCTCAGAAAAAAGGCCGTACGAGTTCATCCAGTTTGTTGTACGAAGAGGTATACTCGGTCAAATTCAAATTTCGTCAAAGTGTACTCGGTCAAATTCAAATTTTAGTCAAATTGTGACCGAAAATTCAAATTTCGGTCAAATTGTGACCGAAAATTCAAATTTTGTCAAAAAAATCAAATTTGTTCAAAAATTCAAATTTTGTCCAGAAGTTCAAATTTTGTCCAAAAATTCAAATTTGATCAAATTTTCTCCAAAAAATTCAAATTTAAGTCAAATTTCATCGAAAAATTTCAAACCAAAATTCGAAACCTTTATTACAACTAGCCCATCCATCCTTATCAATGCAACCAAACAAAAAATTAGCTCATCCTATCTACATTCATCCATCTAACCAAACAAAACATTGACTCATCCCTATCCACCCAACCAAACAACTACCTGGATGATTTCATCCTATCCAGGTTAGATGGCCATATTCCATCCAACCTCATTCAGACAACCAAACGCACTCTAAGGATATGATTAGTAAAATTGTGATACAACGGTAGTAAAATGTATAAGTGGACAGTGCGTGACAACTGACAAGACATTAATCGGAACGCATTGCCGAGCGTACACATCATGCCTGCAAGGAAAGCGAGGTTCCTACCCTTCCAATCATTCAGGTACGCCTGAAAGGAGGACTTCGGCATGCCGACCATCGGTCGGTAGAGGAACCAGGTGCGGGACGCCCTCCCCGAGCGTGTGCCACAGGTCGTTGGTGGCCAGGTTGAACGCCGAGGAGAAGAGCGAGTGGTGAGGCCGAGGAACGTGTTGGATCCGAGGACCTGAGGTTCAGAAGATTTTGTCCGGCAAGTCTGGATTGGTGATTTCAGAAGCAAGAATTGTGGACGCTGATGAATTGATATGTGCTCAATTTAGCCGTTGCAGCACCAAAAGATAGATATTCTCTTTTTACTGTCAAATATAATCCAATTTACTGATCATATTTCTAGATTTTACTGTATGTGATAGCAGCAATACGAAATAAACCAAAATTATTATCAAATACACTCTAATTTATTAGACGTATTGTTAAATTCTACTGTCGTGCCAGCAACTCCTCCTTTGATATTCTAGGAGGATTTCAGCGTCTGTGTAGCGGTAAAATCTAACAACAAATTCAATAAATTTATTATTTATTTGATAGTAAAATCTTATTTACGTGGCATTTATTTGCGAGACTAATATTATTATGTTCATCTCATCGTCAGTAAACTATATTTAAAAACTAGAGGTGGGAGTTGGGCCGGTCTATGGCACGGCATAGCACGCATGCACGTGCGTTGAACCGGCACGCCACGAATGACAGGACTGTGCAGGGCCTTGTAGTCGGGCATGATGGACGACACGAGACGACACGCGCTACATGGGTGTGCTTGGGTCGGCACGGCACGAAACAGACTCGATTGGCCCGAAGCAGGCACGACACGCGGTAGGGTGCCCTACCATGACATGCGGTCCTCGCATGCATAGAAAGAGGAGACAACGAAGATGTCAAAAGGTGAGGAATGGAATCTGGAGAGTACATGCTCATCGACACGATTTTTTTACTGTACGAGGCTCCTGACTGTTTTTATTTTTTTGCGAAAATGGCCGTTGTCACGACGAAATTGTGGAACCCCTTGCAGCCAAATCTAGCAGTCGGCTTCCACTGATTTTTTTTAATTTATTTTCAATGGTCCTAGTTCGCTAATTTTTTTTTCAGCGATTTTTTTCCAACGGTCGGATTCCGCTGGAAATTTTTTCCATTGATTCTCAACGGTACCAAACCGCTGAATATATATATATATATATATATATATATATATATTTTATTTATTTCAGCCATTAGAACACGTTGCCTGGCTGATGTGGCATCCACAGTGTAGAGGGATTTGCTAGCTAGCTAGCTAGCCACAGCCAGAGAAAAGATTTCAGCGTTTTGGTGTCGCTGAAAATCAACGGAAAAAATATCCAGCGGAATCTGGGCGTTGGAAAGAAAATTCGCCTGAAAAACAAAAAAAAAATCAGTGGACTAGGACTGCTGAAAATAAGTGAAAAAATTTCAGCAAAAACCGACCGTTGGATTTAGCTCTCGATTCCATAATTTCGTCACGACAACGGTCATTTTCGAAAAAAAAACAGCCAAAGGCCTAGTACAGTAAAAATTCCATCGACATCGAGGGTGCACACCAAGCTAAGGCTCCATCGTGCCCACGACATGGTGCACAACTGTCTTGCCACTTTCCTCATGCGGCCATCGATGTCACTACATCAGGCGTACGCTAACCTGGAACACATGAACGATCTCTACATCGGGGAGTAATTAGTATCTATGCATATTGTTAAGATACTTTATTCTATACCAGGGGCATCCCACTCTGGTGTGTAAGGTTTTTAATAATGACTTTGTACTTGTAGCTAGTGAATAAATAAAATTTAGTTCTTTTTCCTCTGAATAATTATGTGTATCGAATCCTCACGGGCAGTCGATGCTCGCTCCTCGTTCTTGGTACTGTTCATAGAGATGAATAAATAAAATTTAGTTCTTTTTCCTCTGAATAATTATGTGTATCGAATCCTCACGGGGCAGTCGACGCTCGCTCCTCGTTCTTGGTGCTGTTCATAGAGACGAACTGACGACGACAGTGTCCATAACTTCACAAGTCCAACAGGATAAAGCTTGGGACGGTATGACACGATGGCGGCACATCGTGTTTTGGGCTATGCCTGGGCCTCGTCGGAAGCGAGTCAGGTACCTATTTATTCTCTCTCAACCATATACATTTATTCATTACCACTCACACAAAGTATATCTTTTATATTTCAAGATAATTAATTGGAAGCATCTAAGTTATTTTCTTTCATACCTTTATTAATTTTAATACAATTTTAATCCTTGTGCTAAATCAAAATACGTATTTTAAAAATGAACGGAGGGAGTAGAAGCGTTGCCGGTTCCTGTTTGCCGTTCTCCAAAATAGTAAAGAACCGTGGTGTTCTCGAAAAAGAATTAAAGAACCGTGATTAATTAATTAGACATGCATATATAATTAATACACACCACTAAATATCCTATTAATTAACAACCGAACCACCACACTAATCCAAATCCGAGCTCCTCCATTGCCATATAGGACTGCTCGGGAAGTCACTCATGTCCATCACATCCGCGACGCTCAGGAGACCCTCGAGCATATCGTCATGCATCGTCCCCGCGTCCTGCGCGGCGGTCTCAGCAGCAGCACTGCTCTGCTCTCCACCTCCAAGTCCGGCGACCGCCACGTCCTTGACCTCCTGCTCACCACCATCTGTCCCCTGCAGGCAGCTGTAGTAGAGCTTCATCAGCTCTTCGATGGAGTTGCAGTCCACCTCCGCGATGCCGTCGATGTCCTTCAGCGCCACCAGCTCCCCGCCACCGCCGCTGTCGACATTGCCACCCGCGTTCTCATTGCGGACCTCGCGCTTGCGCTTGTCGACGTGCGAGCCACCGCGCACCGCTCCCTGCGGACCATTGCCGCTGGCGTCCTTGTCCTCCTCCTGGAGGAGGTCGCCGTCGTCGTCGTCGTCCTCGAGCGGCGTGATCTGCAGCGAGTGCTCCACCTGGCGGTTGAGCGCCTCCTCCTGGGTGATGACCATGGACCAGGTATCGGCGTCCCTGGCGCTCATCTTGTGCTGCAGCCGCTTGGACTGCCACACGAGCTTGCGCATCTGGTCGAAGCGTGGGCTCAGGTGCTTGATCACCGCGCTCAGCAGCGAGATCTTCCACGCCTTCTTCAGATCGTGGGGCTTCCGGTACGGCGGAGGGCCCTGGTGGGCCTGGGCTTCGCCCTGCAGGCCCCACCAGGGCTCCCGGCCCGTCGGCCACCACGGCGGCGGCAGGCCCCGGTCCAGCGGGAAGCTCCGCTGTGGGGGCTCGCAGTGCTGGATCAGGGCCGAGAGCAGCGACCCCAGCGTGCTGTCCTGGATGTCGAGGAGCCCGTGGAGGAACGACGACACCGGTATCTCGAGGGCCGTCTCTGGGCCGATCAGGGCCATCGGCCCGGCCCGGTCGAACCCGACGTCGTCCTTCCACCAGCCGCGGAGGCTGTCGGAGGAGCCGGACACGGGCACGCCGGCCTCGTCCACGATGCCGTACACGAAACCCCGCGCGTTGCACGCCTCCATCATCTTGAGCATGTGACGGAGGATGCCGTCCTGCGCCCGGAGCATCGACTTGCGGCGGTACCGGGCCTCGGGCCCTTCATCCTGGGCCTGAACCGGGGCCTGGTCCGAGCGGGCCCTCTGCGCATCGCCCCGGTTGTGGCCCGAACGGCCCTCGAGCTTCAGGAGCAGCAGCTGGTCCTTCCACATGCGCTTCTTGAGGTCGGCGATCTCCATGGACTCCGAGCCCGACTCGGAGTCGCTGAAGAATCCCTCCTCCTGGGAAGCATGGTGGTCGGCGAGGTCGGCCTTGGCCTTGACTTTGTCCACGGCCGGCGGTGGCTGCTGGTCGGGAGCAGGAGGTTTCTGATTGGTGAGGCTTTCCATGGGAATCGGATGCGCAGGCTTGCTACCACACTGTGCGAAGCTGCGCTCGTGGAAAGGTTGCACAGGACGGTAGCTAGAATGGTCGCGTCCAACTTATTCGTGACGCGGGGAAGAATGTAGAAGGAGGCGAGGTGTGGCATGATGCAGCGCCGTGGAGAAGGGTCGCCTGGGGATGCGAGCCGGCGCGGCCCACCGGTGTGGTGTCCTCTGCTTTGCTTGGCATGCTAGCTCCCCGTTGGCACATGGTTGGGCCACGCGGAGGTGCACTGCAACTCCATCGACACTACTTTAAGATCCATCCATACGTGCTCGTCTTATTCGAACATGTAAGGTAGCTAGCGTGCACTAGAAACTTCTTACATGGCAAAACGTGCCACCTTCGGTTCTTATCGCGGTTCGTCCAGCGTGGAAAATTGTGAGCGCTGATACAAATATCGAAAAATCGTGTGGTTTGCGAATTTGAATTCAAAACTTAATTCAAATCGAAAATCAACGAAAATCAGCCGGTTTTAGAGAAAATCAAAGAGACTCCAACATAGAGGGAAAGAAAACAAAAAAGGGGAAAATTGTAGAAAAATAAAGAAAAATAGTTGAAGACCTAAAAAGACAAACAATCAGAAAAATGTTGGGATGAATAAAGGATTACAGAAAGATATGATAAAATTTTGGCATTGTCATTCCTATATGTGAAGACCATGTTAAATTGTAAAGTATATATTTTGCAACAATAGTATAATTATAGAAAAATATGAATAATTTTGAGAAAATTTCGGCATGATATTTGCTATATTTTAGACAGTTTGAAGTTGTGAACTAGGCATGTAGAAGCAATATGTCAAGTTGTCATCAAATAATATTTTATTTCAATATTGTCGGCAACTGGGGTCGCCGACCGCGAGTAGGATGGGAAGGATCGTGTGAGGGGCGGAGCCCGAGGTCGTGCTCGTCCGGGGAAAGGCTGTCGCGTCGCGCAGAGGTATGTCGGGGGAGAACCGGGAGGAGAGACAGGGAGCAGTGGTCACGAAGATTATACTGGTTCGAGCCCCCGAGTTCGAGTAACAACTCTACTCCAGTCTTGCCCTAGAGCGAAAATGGATGTAATACTTTGCGGGAGAGTACAATGGAAGTTCTAGCGCAGCTCTGCTCTAGCATGAGTACGCGGGGATGAGAGCGTTGTGCTTGAGAGTGGGGCGTCGCTGGGGTGTTGGAAATCAGGGTCCTCCTTGTCCTGTGTTTTTGGAGGCCTCTTTGAGAGCCCTTTGGGCGCCCCCGTCGCTTAGTCTCGAGGCTGACGTCAGGCAGTTGTGGTGAGTTGACGGGAGTCGCTGAGAGCTGACGGGAGTTATTGGTCCTAGTTCCCGCGCAGGGGTAGGTTTGATCCTGATTCTCATGTAGG
Organism: Otatea glauca; assembly: GCA_036346275.1. NCBI lineage: Eukaryota > Viridiplantae > Streptophyta > Magnoliopsida > Poales > Poaceae > Otatea > Otatea glauca. The sequence continues at coordinate 8,974 of JAYEVK010000034.1, read as the reverse complement.
GGAAGGTTTCTACGTCTCTAAATTAGACCGTTACAGTGAAACAGGATGGTTCGGAGGGTACAAAAGCCGCGGCCTCAAGCTCGGCCCTGGAGCGTGGTGACGTCGGTGGTATCACTCTGGGAATGTGCCCTCCTCGTTTAGCTCGAGCTGGGTTCCTAACCTTCTACCCGAGCCCGAGCTCGTTCGAGTCCGAGCTCAAGCTCAGAGACACGCCTTCAAACTCGTGGGGCACAACTACGAGTTCGGAGTGTGCTTTCGTGTACCGAAGCTATCGATCTCCGATAAATACATACACGTATCAATCGATGAAGTCCATATTTCAATTACATTCATTTAAATAGCATAGAAAATGATATTTGAATTGAGCCTTTACTGTTTTTGTATTTTTTTTCACTTTTCAATTTTTTAATTTCAGTTTTTCCTTACAAATGTCTTATAAATTCGTTTTTTCATCTAATTTCGATGTTAGAGGTCACAAATATATTAGTAATAATTTTAGAAATTTTTAGGATAAATTTTTGAGATTTTTTTTTAAAATTTTAAATTTAAATTTGAATTTAACCAGTTTGCTGACCGATTTCTAAAACCGGACCAAACCGATACAACCGATTTATCTGATTACAATCATCGATATTTCAAACCCTGTGTGCATGCGCTGATATTCTCGATTAATTGTAGCAGGAAGGATGAGGATTCGCCTAGTCCCGTAGGTTTCTGCACGAAATTTCGGGAGAGCAGCGTGCGCCGTGCGTGCGTGCAGTGCGTGGGTATGGGCGGCGTGGACTGCAGTCTACGTGGATGCATCATGCATGTACGCCATTCGTGGCAGTGCATGCCATGCTGTACGTATTTGCTGACGTAGGGATGCTGCTTAGGGAGGAAGACTGATATTAGTAACGACGTTGGACTTGACTTGTTACAGTCGGTATTGAATTTTGCGACAAATATCATACGGATGATAGTACGACACCGACTGTCTATTTGATTGGGAGGTAACTTCATCGTGTTTAAGTTTAGATATGATATAAATTTTTAGACAGATATTTGATTTGTTATCATAAATATGGATTACCATATTTTCTTAGCTTTCTGTGCCAAACTTTATCACATTTATGACGTTGAATTTTATTACTATAAAAAATATGATAAGTCATACTTGACTAAGATTAATTATAACAAAGTTTCCTAAAGTTAGTTATGTCAAACAGAACCTAAATCTCACGACTGCAGCCAAAAATGGTCTGATCTGCTGGATAAAGACTTGCCTAGTTGCCAGTGACCCAGTGAGGAAAGGTCTGAAAGGATGGGCATGTTGCAATTCGCGAAAGAGCGTTTTCCGTGGACTATGGCCCGCTAAACTTCAGGCTTCATGCCGCTCCAAAAGGATTTAGTACGGCAAAAAATTCTTCACCATGTGGTGTCAAACCTGAGGGCTGAGGCCCAATGTAGGCAGAAAAGGCCCGCCCTTTCTGACATTTTTTTCTCTGAAGTGGAGCTGTAGGGGCACGATCGAGTGCAATACTGCAATCCTGGGGAGTTCGGAAGAAAAAAGAACCAATCTTCAGTTGCTTCAGATTTTCAGAATGGAACGCAAATCTCAGACATCATTAAAATCCCATGCATATCTTGTGCCATCTAGTCTACACAAGAGCACCTGACTAGACCCTTTAAGGCCTTGAAACAATCTGTTGATGTCTTCTACAGATTCTGCCATCAGGTAGTAGACAGTAGGACACACCATGTTGGAAAAAAAATCAACGATAAATACCACGTCGCGAGACAGATGAACTGATGCCGACATAATACCAACTCGCCCCCAGTTCGATCGAGAGACTTATCAGATCGTTCCAGTCTCTTCCAGAGCGCTGGCTTTATTTCCCGGTATGACAGCGTACGTCCTCGTATAATAATTGGAGGCCGGCAAAATTAAGCGCACATCAAGAACACTGGCAGATCACGCTTACTGCTACATGATTACGAGGGAATCAAAGGCTTTTCACACCACGCCACGGGCATAAACTTCACAGAGCGGTGATCCTGGCGGCCTCGGCGGCGGCCGGCGCGGAGCCGGGCTGCTTCTTGGGGCAAGAGTCGCGGACGGCGTAGAGGCGGTAGGGAGAGGCGTCGGTGGCGAGCCACTGCTCGACGGTGAAGAGCTGCTGCTTGCAGCCCAGGTGGGGGCCCGTGACGGTGACCTCGAGGTAGTTGCAGTACCAGCCGTGGTGCGGGCCCGTGCCGTCGGAGGTGAGGTTCATCCAGCAGGGCGCCCGCGCCATGCAGGGCCCGCGGCCGCTGAAGATATCGAGGTTGCCGCGCTCGTAGTAGTCGTGGCCGCTCCCCATCAGTCCGCCCCACCGCTCCAGGTCGTCGATCCGGATGCCCGTGCCGTCCGAGCCCAGCAGCGTCACGCCGATCACCGAGTCCGTCCCGCCCTTCCAGATCGACCCCGTCCGCACGTACACCGTGTACACGCACTTGTTTTCGGGGTCCGACGCTAAGGCTAAGCCGCCGCCGCCCGTGATGTCCGTGGCCGCGCCATCCAACGCGTACGCCTAATCAAGCAACGCGCGCACCACATGGAGTAAATCACACGACGATCGCAGTACATGTAGAAGAGAGCCTAGCTAGTAAATGATACAGGCTTACCGCGGCAGCAAAGGAGACGAGGAGAAGGTAGGCGAGCTTCATGGCGATTGCGGGAAGTTGGCTGATTGGGGACGAAACAAGAACAAGAGAGTGCTGCGGTGTGTGGCCCTATAAGGTGAGTGGGGGACGACCCACTGGACAGTGACACTGGGGAAGAATCCCCGAGGTGGCTTATTCTTAGGACTTGGCTTCTGTTTAGTAATGTGCGGCACAGTGTGTACACTGTACAGGCCTGACGAGATCCGAGCACTGCGGGAAACACGGCGCAGTCACGTGAAACACGCATGGATCCAGCCAAAATTTAGCTGCACGCACGTTGTGCAGGTAGCAAGGGATCGAGAAATTCCGACGTTATTTTGGCCGGTTGATCGATCAAGGCACCAGTGTTTCATCTAGAAAACGTATGCACCCGCGCGGTCGATGTGTTTATATCGATTATGTGGCGAGCTAGATGGTACGTTCCGTGTCTGCAGTAGTTGGCGAAGACGGTGACATTAGGCAGGTGTCAACGAGGAATTATTGGCTAACAGTGCATCACGTAGCTAATACACGCGGCAAAAGAAGGCCATGCCCAAGTGTCCATGATCCGTAGCCATAGGTTCATGCGATTCGTCGGCTATTGGCTCGCCATTTCAACGATGACGTAGTGAACACTTTTTTAACAGTGTTTGACCTCACTTCTCTGTGTAAGATCAGTTGGACATAAGCTGGGCTAAGAACTTTTTTTTTAGGAAAGCTGGGTTAACCCATGACTCTGCTTACAAAAATGAAGTGTATGAATTAAGGGCAAAAGAGTACTATCGATTAAGCGGGCAAAAATCATCCATGCAAATCTCACTATTTTTTTAAAAGTATTACAATTTTTAAATAAAATTATAGAAAATATATGTCAACAATTTATTTGGTGACAAAACCCTACCGACCAAATAGACCTGTTGGCCAAATGAATCGTGATAAAATCGTTGACTAAATAAAACTCTATCGTCAATTTATTTTCTTGATAAGATTCTGTTGCTATTGTGGGCATACCTACAACAGTGATCTACAGGGACCACCATCGGATTCTGATCTAATGGCATCTAGATTGTCAAGATTCCGGTTCATGATAAACCACGTTCAGTTGTCCGTGCACAGTCAAAATTTCCGACGACAGGGCTCACCAAAAAGCGACACGTGAATAGGAAATAGGAAAATACACTTGTACCCTTAGAAGTGCAACATGGGTTATGGGCACTACAGGTAAAATACAAGGCACTATGTAAATGGCTATAAATGCCCTAGATAGGAACATAATGAGGGCAGATCCATGAAGAAACTAATAAACTCTCATTACTGTTTGGTATGTGCTGACGCCAAAAACTTGAAGTAGGGTTCTTTACCGTAGCATACAAGACAAACACCTGGTTCAGAGCGTGCCAACCGATTTGACCCTGTAATCGGTAAGGAAAGTATAAAATTCAATCAAAGCCGATTTCGTGAGGCAATCAGCTTAGATTCAACCAGCTACAAGCCGATTAGATCGAAGGTAACGATAAGTCTAATTAGCCGATTAAGGCTAATCAGAGAATAAAGGCAGATCGACTCTGATGAAGGCGATGCCCAACAAGATCAGAGAAAATCGAACCTAATTGACGTAACAAAAGATGATCAATGATCGGCGATGCGCAACTTTATTAATCAAATCGAGTTACAGGAGAATCTAGATTACAAAACTACTCCTAGTCGACGGAAAAGTAGATGAAAAGTAGACGCGAGTTGATTGATTGTGTTGTTTTGTTGCAGCTCGCCCTTGTCCGCCTTTTATACCCACCGGCTGATAGAGTCACAGTACAACATGTTTTGGAGTAGCGTCCGTATCGGCCTCTATTTTGAGGGTGTTTTCCTTAACGATCTGTTTTATTTCTAAATATCTTGATCCGTTATCCTATTGTATCTTATTGACTCTGGACTGCCGATTTTAACATACTTGCCAGATCTTGGTGCAAACATATGCTTCCCATTTTTGGGAGATAACTTGTTATCTTCCAAAAATCTCAATCATCGGTTTTGCACAATGTTAGTTTTTTAGGGAATTCTCAGCAGTAACTGTTGCTTTAATGGCGTCGTAAAAATCTCGATGTGCGCATCATGCGTTTTAACTGTTTGCGCCCCTCAATATCCTCCTTGCCACCTTTTCATCTTTTTGTCGTGCTATAAAATACGGCCCCTACACCGTCATTTTCACGCGCTCGAGCTCTCCAGACCATAGTAGTCGGCTTCTGCACCTTTGCTTGACAAGTTTTCAGAGAAGTGCCTCAGCTCAATCATCCTTTTAAGATCGGCTGTAATGGACCCAAGTCAGGTACTCATCCCGATCCCACACAGCACTGACCAATATTTCTTGGGACCCTTAGGAAATTTAGATGTCAACACCGTTACGAACCAAGAAATTTCTCGCCTTCCATTGTCGGCTTCTGGATATAATATAGAAGGGTGGAACAGCAGCTTTAGGGCTTGGCCGACAGCTCTTAAAGGGTGAAGAAATTGGTTTGTTAGAGTGGTAGCCTAGAAGAGGGAGTCATGGGAGAGAATGGGTATAGCCGAACGTATCCAACTTTCTTTAGTCGATCCAGAAGCCAATGGGCCCCTAGTGGCCACGGCCTGTTATTTCTAATCGGACTATTTTAATGCCTTCTTGTTTCGCACTGGTCCTGTCGGCCCAACTCTTTTGAACGTAGCTCAACTGTGCTGCCTCAGGCCAGATGGCGAGCAAATATTGGCTTTTAGCGGTAAGCCCAGATATAAACTTATCAGATCAAAGGGTGAAGGATGGGCCAAGTATATCGGTAATAATAACAAATTTAATGGGCCTGTATCGGATGAAAAACATGTTGCCTTCCTTAACCTTTTGGCTGGATCGTTTTTTATTCTGTGGTGCATCTCTTGGACCGACTCAGGTTTAGCAAGTCATAGCAGAATAGCTTGTCGAAGACCGTCAGCTGGCTCTAGGCAAAACTTTGCTCGGTGCTGTATATCAAATGCTGTATATAATAAGGAGTCGGCTTTTTACTGGTTTTGAACATTTTACCGTCGGCAACGTAGGAGGGCCGATGTGGTTTGTCAGATTTGGCTATACTGCTTGTTGAGCCGTTCTTTTAACTTGAATTTAGCTGACGGGACTCCATTCCCAAGGGATGATACTCCAGAGGGCGCACCTTTCCAGTTTAGAGAATGTCGGTCTTTTGGTGAAAGATTCATAATGTGCTCCAGTAATGAGATAATAATCACCCCCATCGGCTGTAGAAAATACTTGGCATTTTTCCTGCAACTTGATACTAAAGACTTCAAGCAACAAGACTTCTTTAGTTATAGTTCTATAGCCGATTTCCCTTGGCCTTCTTTCTTACATTTGGAAGCTGATAGTTCTTTAATGCCTAAAGAGACCTTAGATTTATACAAACTCTTTGTTTCTCTGTGCGTTCTGCATGTCGGCCTTCACACCAGAAATCGGACATTCCAACCATCATACGAATTCTATCATCCGTCGGTTTATGTGAGACAGTTAGGCTTTGGCCAAGTGATTCCAAGTCTGCCACTTCTCGATCGACTACAACCCAGAGCTAGGGTCCGGAATGCTACTGCGGCCAAATTGGTTTTAGAAATAGCCGATGATCTTCAACTTCGCTATTTTCCCCACTTCTTCGTGAATGCCCGTCGGGCGGGTGGCTTCACATCATAGTGGTTGGCTATTGTAGAGTCATTATATATGGAAAAGTCTCCATCAATTATAATCAAGGAATTCTTCCCAAACTTACCAGAGCCGACGTCAGTGTCTAACAGCGACTCTAGCAATGAAGCTAGTTCGTCAGGATACACTAACACGAGCATGGTAAATGTAACGGGCGAGGTATCGGCTTTAATCAACTTTATTCCTTATCATCTTCACTTTTACCCAAGATAATTTATTGACCGATCTTGTTTATTTGCAGACCAAGGCTGCTAGCAAGAAGCCTATTCCTGGACAACCGGGCAGCGGTCAACAAAGCAAACGGCCATATCAATTGACTGGCCTCACTGGGTACACTTCGGGTACCTTTGGTATTCAAAGTCTGTCGCTGTCGGACATAGAGAAAAAACAGCAACCTAGTAAGCATATTCTAACCGACTATCACCATTCCCATACTTCTTTTGGTTACTAACTCGTAGCCGATTATTTCAGAAAAGAAGAAGACCAAGTACGCCAAAGCTCCTGCTAAAAGGGGCCCGAAACCCCAAGAATAGAGTGGCGAGAGTTCCCCACATGCGTCGGCTACTGCAAGGGTAAGTTGAATTTCTGAAAATTTTACGAGTTCATCAAATGACCGGCTTAACTCACTATTTACTTCTTTTTCCCGGCCTACCGCGTCAGCACAGGCGGCTGCCATCTTAGTCGATCTGCCCGCAATCTTCGTCGGGCTTCCACCCTCTTTTCAGCCAACACCACCGGCCCCAACGACCATTGCGGCTTCAGAATCCTTTGACCAGACAATCTTATTGGGTTTCTTCTTGGCCGATCTGGACGACCCAGAGATAATGGCCACATATGATTATGATGCGGAGATCAGAAAAATCCTTGAAGTCTCTAAAGAAGCATCGGCCATGGTGACATCAGCTCCAGGAATGAAAGAACATCTTGACAAGCTCTCCGACTTGGTGATGAAGCCACAATCGGAGATCCTTGCCAACAACCAGCCGATACGTGATGCTATGGAAGCCGTTGAAGATGACTTACCTCCAGAGGCAATGGCTGCTCTCTTGGAAGTCTGCCACCTGGATGATAAAAAAGCAGAGGTTGACGCTGCTTCAGCTCGAATTGCTCAAAGGGCAGCACAAGAAGCAGATCAAAAACATTTGGATGAGCTGGTTGCCGATGCTAAGATGAAAAAATGCAAGTTTGATGCTAAAGTCCAGACATTTAAAAGTAACAAAGATGCAGTCTTAAAACTGGAATCGTCAAAGAAACTTCTTGAGGAAGAATTGGCCAAGTTAACAAAGCAAATTTCTAACGACCAACACCTCATTGAAAAATCTGCATCGGCCATAAAAAATCAGAAGCTTGAAATCGCCTTGGCTGTGGTTGGCGTCACGAAGAAATCGGAAAAAATCGTCCTTGTGCTCGAGAGTGCTAAAGAAGATGAGATGATCGTGTACTGGGTACAAGACACGATAGCAAAGGCAGCGGGAGCTCTGTCAGCTTTGGGTGCAACACTTCATGGTTATGGCCTTCACTGTTAATCTTGTAATGATGAAAACTTTTTAGACACTTGGCTTTTGAAGCAATACTTAATTTTATAATCGGCTGTTTAACCGATTTTATACTTGTCTTGTCTATGTAATTCACCTCCTTCTAGCCAATTAACAACAGCAAGTTAACTTGTCTTTTCAGAACGATATTTCCTTTTTAGCCGACTAAGCTCTAATCTAGATGTTAGGATAGTATTTCTTCAAGTATTTACCATTAATCGCTTTAGGCAAAACAACTCCTTCTAATGTCTCGAGTTTGTAGGAGTTTCCATCAACAAGCCGATTTATGTTATACGGCACTTCCCATGTAGGTGACCATTTCCGAAATCGATTATCTCTAGAACCAACGGGTAGTATGGTTTTTCAAACTAAATTGGCTTCATTAAAGGACTTAGGTCTACCTTTTTATTTTATGCCCTTGCAACTCTTATCTTATTCTTTTTAAGTCGATCTAATGTAGACAACCGTAATTCTGCCAAGTCATCTAAGTTATCGACCATCAATCCTTTGTAATATTGAGCCGACAATTCATTCTGTTTGGCCACACGAATAGAATCAATGTTGATTTCTACGGGCAAAACAGCTTCCTGGCCATAAACCAGCTGATAAGGTGAAAGTTTAGTAGATCCAAGGTACACTAGCCGATAGACCCATAATGACTCAGATAATGTTGAATGCCAATTCCTAGGCTTCTCTTCAATTTTGTGTTTAATTAACTTGATCAACGTTTTGTTGGATGACTCGGCTTGTCCTTTAGCCTGAGCGTAATATGGTGACGAATTTAGTAGCTTGATTCCCAAGCCCTTTGCCTAATTCTGGAATTCATTAGACATAAACATAGTACCTTGATCGGTCGTGATCGTCTGTGGTATTCCAAACCGATAGATAATGTGCTCATTAACAAACCCGATAGCTTCGACACTTGTGACTTTTTCAAGGGGTATAGCCTCAACCCATTTGGAGAAATAATCTGTCACGGCCAAAATGAACTTATGGCCTTTGCTTGAAGTAGGAAATATTTGGCTGATTACATCTATTCCCCATCCTCAGAATGGCCATAGTTTGA